>SCDY01000131.1:0-64298 GCA_004143825.1 Drosophila micromelanica | reverse complement strand
TCCTAGATCTAGATAGGAAGGTGTTAGTTGTAAAAACTAAAATTATTAATTTAAATATACATTAAATTATAAACAATATTTTAGGGAAGAGTGAAAGAAAAATATTATTTATGACTAAGGTTAATTAACAATTTATTATTTATATATTTATATAACTTTCATACTGATTTTTTTTTGGACACCAAGCTATTACAACATAATTCAATACATTGCTCATTTGCCTGAAAACAACAAATATGATTAAGTACTCGATGCGATTTGGCTGCGATTAGACTCCTGAGCTCCCTAAAGTACACAGTAATTAGGCACGTCAATTTGTATTTGGTGATTTCGCATCTTAAACGGTTGCCACAGCAAGTGAGTGTTGTGTGAGACGTGGTTTGGATTTCTTAATTCCATCAGTTGCGGGCTGCTTTTTGCTTTTATTGCTACACTCGCATAAATCCCCACAACGATTCCATAATTGGCTACTTTATGCACAACCACATCTCGATGGATGCATTCCCCCGTGCTCAGTATCATTTTCTGTAAGTTGTGCTGTTGGATGCGAACCTCATAATTGTCTATCTATTTTGTCTTGCTAAAATGGATGTGAGTGTCAGCTATTTCCAATAAATTGTATATATGTATAAAGTAAAATTTAAAAAATTCTACAAAAATTCTTTAATTAAAATAAAAACGCTAATTTTAGAAGTTCATAAATTCATTTCGTAAATTAATATTTTATAGGTAAGATTTGGATTTTTCATTTGCGTAATATACACTAGTTACCTGTAATGCCACAATATCAAAAGGCTTATCAAGATTTAGCAATGTTTTGACAAGCCTAAAGTAATTTTTGTACTTTGAGTTTCTGTTGAAAAGAAGGCGACAATTACACATTCCCTTATTTATACTATATAGGTCAATAGCCTGCGCACATTTGCACTTGGGGACATGTAATTTGTTGGTATTAGGTGTAGGTAAATACCTAATATAATTAAATTGAGTTGCGGAGTGTGCGCAAAATCCAAATGGCATTCTTTAGTTTTCTGTCGCCTCATCCTCAACCTCAGCCGGCTAGCGAGTATCTCACGTCATTTAAATGTCATCGAAAATAAACCTTTCACTTGTTTTGCATGCCACGCTCCATAAACGCGATACATTATGCATGCGCACAAGGCGAGAGACCAACAAAAACTGATCAGCATATGGCCACGAAATTCGCCCCAGCGCAACCCCTGTTCCATATTGCGCATACGCCTCGTAAGCGGCGCAGCTAAGTGTGACTGCGACTGTGTGTGATTGTAAGTGTGTGTGTAGTGAAAAGTGTCAGGAATATGTGCTGATAATGAATTGCCTGTGAAAAGAGAGACCTGCTTGTGCTGGCCGGGCATAGCATTAGTCACCACATAAGAGATGGCCAGCAAAGCGATGTATTTAAAAAATTAAAAATTTTTAGTTAACATTTTTTTGATACGTTTAAATAAAATCGAAAATTATAAAAACAAAAATAGGTTCACATTATTTATTTCATTCCTGATATATTTGCAATTTTCAAATTCAATAATCTTTATTTACTTATTCTTATTCTTATTATTGAATAAAATACATAAATAAAACGAAACAGAAATTACAATATTCATAAAATATCCAGAGATTTACGTCCGAAATCTTATTTTTAGCCCAAACGAATGCTAGAAAGTATTTTGGGTACGATGCTGAAATGATTATATCTTAATATATTATTAAATTAATTCAATTTCATGTTGGTTTATTGTGTGGAAAGTGTATGCATAACTATCTGGTTGATGCCCAACAAAGAGTGTCTGTCGTCCCCTCACGATTCGTCATTGTATCGCTTTTCTAGTGACAGTTGCCACCCTCGGTATCTATGTCTGTGTGTTCTTCATCATCATCAGATTCGGAAGCAGACAAACTCGGTTATGCTAACAACTAAATTGAGCACAGACAGAGGCGACAGACTCGGTGCGATGCTGCCCTCAAGGACGCACACTTGTTGGGCTTGGCTGCTGCCGTAATCCTTGCGATGTGAGCTCCTCTCACGTCTCGCATACTCGGAAACTCACTTTGCGACTGCATGATGAACATCATAATGAGCATTTGGCACGCGCTTTCGCTTCGGTTACACTTCCGTTGCCGGTGAATAATTCGTTCGTTCTCTTTCACATGCTGCCTTTTTAGCGACATGTTTTTGTTTTCGCCATCGAGCGAATCGGTCGCTGGTGGCGCCTGGCCTCGTCCTGACTGCAGTTCGAATTGTCACTTTGGGGCTAACGGTTGTGCGTATTCGTGCCACAAAATGTCCACTGCGCTGCGTCGTGTGCGAAAGTATTTCATATCATCGCAGGTCTACGAGGCACTGCGTCCACTTTTTTTTCTCACATTCCTGTACGGCCTGACGCCGTTCCATGTCGTCCGCCGCAAGATGGGCGAATCCTATCTGAAGATGTCGTGCTTTGGCATCTTCAACATTTTTGTGTACATTGTGCTGTGCGGCTTTTGTTACATCTCCTCGCTGCGACAGGGCGAATCAATTGTCGGTTACTTTTTTCGCACGGAGATCTCAACAATCGGCGATCGCCTCCAGATCTTCAATGGACTCATTGCGGGCGCCGTGATCTACACCTCGGCGATATTGAAGCGTTGCAAGCTGCTCGGCACGTTGACAATTCTGCACAGTCTCGACACGAACTTCGCTAATATTGGAGTACGCGTGAAATATTCAAGGATCTTTCGTTATTCGATCCTGTTGCTCGTCTTCAAGCTGCTCATACTGGGCGTTTATTTTGTGGGCGTGTTCCGGCTGCTCGTCTCGCTGGGCGTTAAGCCCTCCTTCTGCGTCTGCATGACCTTCTTCCTGCAGCATTCGGTGGTCTCCATTGCGATTTGTTTGTTCTGCGTAATCGCCTTCAGCTTCGAGCGCCGTCTGAGCATCGTCAATCAGGTGAGTTTTACTCCAAGGGGCAAATAATAAAACTAGTCTGCAGTCTGTCTCTGTGTCCTTTGTCGGCGGCGCACCCCAAAGGAATTACTTTTATTGCTTAACCACAAATCAAGTGCGCAAATAATTTATGTAAATCGAAATGTTTGTTGACAACAATTTGCTAATGTTAGTGCTTTTTGTTGTAAACTGTTGATGAGGATTGATGATGCTATGGCTGATGAAGATTTCATTAATGTATGCATGTGTTTACAAAATATTGACACTATTTACTATCAATGATTTTTTTGGATAAACAATTTGAACACTTTATCTAGTAGGGATGTTTTCGACTAGAGATCTCTTAAATATTTTCTTCTAAAATGCGCTCTTAATGACTTTACAATTTTTGAATATTAGGAAATATTCAAAAATATTTGGTAATAATATCTCTTTAATCTTAAAAAAAAGGAAACTAATTGCTCATCACTAATATTTATTAGCATTTACCACATAACTGACATATAATGTTTATGGCCATCTTAAAGGGAAGTCCTTTCTTCTTACTACGAAATATTATTTACACCAAGCAGGAGTAAATTTTGCTATCCTCATAATTTTTATGGCAATTTTAGTTGACACGGAAGCAAAAACTATTGCATACTTTTCGTTGTCTTTTATTGCACTGCCAAAATATTTGTTCCATTAAATGAAGAACCTCCCTGTTGTCCTCTGAAAGCTCTCATAAGCAACTGAGCAAATCCTTACCGCTGTTTACAACCTTTTATAGATGTGCACAAAGCATTTTTGGTAATTTTCCGCGAAGCAATCAACATAAATTCATGCCACAATTCATAGAAACCATAAACATCTTTGGGTATTAGTAAAAAATAAGTATTTACGACATCGGAATATACAATAACCAATTGAAATAATGTCAAAATATTTGGTTAATTTCCATGAATTTATCTAGAAAGAATTTAAAAAAAAAATTAAATATATGAAAGTATTTTTCTTTTATTTATTTACAAGTTAGTTCAACGAATAGAGCATATAAATTTATCTACTTTATGGTTATATTCTTGGATTATATTCTTTATTTCTTATAAGTCGGCTGTCGTTCGTTGAATGAGAGACAAGTCTCCAGGGTGCTTAGCATAGACAGACACTGAGAGAAAAGCATGGGAGCAATTGAAATATGGGTAAATCGCACATCTAATTAAAGTCGTACTGTAAGTGAGTCCCCTAGGGGAGTGTCACCTGTAAATGGGCATTAATTAAAATGCAACAGTTTAAGCTAATAACTAAATGGTCGACATACTCAGACTCATACTCATACTAGTATTCGTATTCTTTATTCGTATTCGTACTCGTTATTCGTATTCGTACTCGTATTCGTGCTTGTTGTCGAGCGGCATAAAATGCTAAAAGTATTTACTTGGAGCCAACAAGAACGAAATGAATGAATTAGGGGGCCCCACCTCATTAAATGTTGGGGGTCCTGGCGCCGGCGCCGGCAACATGCAAATTGTTTGCGGTTCTTGGGTTCAGTTGCCGCGAAAGGCTCCAGCCGTACAGTTGAGGACATGGACACCGAAAGAGATGCAGATGTGGGCATCGAACTGGACGCGGGTCTGCAACATCCGCTGCGACGTCGCGTCCGTCGTTTGCTGTCCGCCAAACAGCTGTACGAGTGTCTGCGTCCGCTCTTCCATGTGACCTACGCCTACGGACTGACTTCGTTCTACATCAGTTGCCATGGCGAAACGGGCCGACGGGAAATCAAGAAATCGTGGTTCGGCTATGTCAATGGCATTATCCACATCGGGCTGTACTCTGTCTGCTATATTCTGACCATACGCAACAATTGCGAGTCCGTGGCCAGCTACTTTTTCCGGTCGACAATTACCGAGTTTGGGGACATGATGCAGATCGTCAGTGGCTTCATTGGCGTCACTGTCATCTATCTTACGGCCATCATACCCAAGCACCGTTTGGAGCAATGCCTCCAGAAGTTCCATACCATGGATCTGCAACTGCACAGCGTTGGCATCAAGATCATGTACAGCAAGGTGCTCCGGTTCAGCTATGCGGTCATGTTCTCCATGTTCATCGTGAACTTCACCTTCTCGTGGGGCACCTTCGCCGTCCTCTACACATCGAAGGTGTCTCCGACCTGGGCATTGCACTTCACATTCATCATCCAGCACACGGTGATTGCGATGGCCGTGACCATGTTCTCCTGTTTTACATATCTTGTGGAAATGCGGCTCGTGATGGTGAACAAGGTAAGCGGGGGGATCAAGTGAAGGAATCAACATATCGAAGGTTATTGAATTCAAATTAACGACTCCTTTTTCAATTATCCAGAAATGTTCTATTATTTAATTCCTATTTAGATATGTCATTGAGTTTAACAGTTCATAATTTATAAGTATAAAGAACAATATATAAAAATCAAAATTAAAAAATTAACTGTCTTGCCTTATCCTACAATTCCATCTATAATCCATGTCGAATTAATATGGTAAATAAACGAGCTGTGAAACAAATAGTGGACTAGTTGATAATCAACATGTCGAAGGTCATCAATCACTTAAATACCTATTGAATTCAAATTAACAACTCTTTTATCAATTATTCTAAAACGTTAGATTAATTAATTTCAATTGGGTACGTCTTTTAGTTTTGGTTTATAATAACAAACGATAAGTTAAATATAAAAATATATTAACTACGTTTTTTTTTTTGCTATCCTATTTATATTCCATCTTTAGATTTAAACAGATTTAAAGCCTCTATAAGAATTTTACGGAGTATAAGCACGATCATGTTTTATTATTCCTATTTAAAATTTTAAATTCTTGAATTCGTATATACATATTCCAAGTCCAATTTTAAGTTGGCCATTTATATGGTAAATAAACGAGCTGTGGAACAAATAGTTGGCATAATGGGCTTTTCTAAAAACCTAAAAGTAGCATTTACGTGTCATTATTGTTGTCTAGGGAATACGGAGTTGCAGTTATTTCACTCTTCTTGATTATATCTTGACGATTTGACCGTTATACACCCGTGTTGGCATCTCTTGTCTGGTAAAACAATATTGATATCTCCCCATGGAATAACAACCGAAAACATGAAACTATAGCATGTTCCATCGTGTCCTTAAAGCAGCAGTAATGTTATTATTAAATGTGGTCCTTTAGTTAGTGCCAACCAATTATTGGCACACGACCAAATTCAATTAAATTAATTAGCTCAACCCACAACTTGCGAGCCATAAACGTTTTTGTTTTTTTTTACACCCGCACTTTATAATTTCATAACGAAAACAAACAAGAAAATGGAACTGTCGTAAAACCGAAAGGAAAGCAACGTGTCAGTTGCCAGGACAGGTCTCCTATTACGCCAGGTCCTGACAGCACCTTTACAAAGTGACCAGGCGAAGTTCAAGGCCCTTCAACTCCATCAATAAATAATGTGCACCATTAAGAACAAACTATAAAAGCTGAACCACAGCTGCTGCCCAAATCAGTTTCTAGTTTTTTTCTGGCCTCATGAGGCCAATCTGGCGGCAGTTGTTCAGTCCGCGCGATGCTTACGGCGCTGAGCAGACGCTGCTCCTGTTCACCTATTTGCTGGGTCTGACCCCCTTCCTGCTGCGGGGTCAGGCTGCGGCGCGGCACTTCCGGCTGAGTCGGCTCGGCTATTTGAATGCTCTGCTCCAGCTGAGCTTTTTCGGCTATTGCTTTCTGCACGCCCTCGTCCAGCAGCAGAGCATTGTGGGCTACTTCTTCGATTCACCGATCTCCCAAGTGGGCGACTCGCTTCAGAAGTTCATCAGCATGACCGGCATGTTCACACTCTTCCTCTGCAGCGGGCTGCGCGTGCATCTCCTGATACGACTCTGCGATCTGATCGCCCGCATCGATGACCACCTGCTCAATGTGGGCGTCTGCTTCAATTATGGCCGGATTATGACCCTGCGGCACACCCAGCTCGTGCTCATCTCTGGCGTGCAATTGGCCTACTTGGTCAGCTCCGTTTGCATGCTGCTCTGGAACAATATTCGACCCAGTTACCCGGCCGCGGTTGCCTTTTATGTGCCCCAAGTTTTTCTGCTCAGCATTGTTTTGCTCTTTGCAGCGATTTTGCATCGCAGCTGGCAACATTTTGATGCACTCAACGAGGTGAGTTTCCAACAAAAAGTGCCAACTAAAATATTGATTTAATATATATATCTAATCAAAATGGGAATCAAGCGATAAATAGTTTAATTTCTTAAAAACTGTTGTATTCCAACCGTATATAAAAACATATATCTTTTATTAAATGTTGTCGTACACAAAGTGAAAAGAGTACATTGGCTTTGTCCATCCGTCCGTTCGTCCGTTTGTGGGTATGAACGTAACTTTTTTCGGCGCTATTGAAGATAGAGGCTTGAAACTTTGGATATAAATTTTTAGCTATCTTCTTCAGACAGTGCTAAGATTTTTGTGCCACGCCCATTAGCTGCCACAGTTTTAACGCTAAAGTCCAAATTTGTAAAAATAACAATAATAGTTAAGACCGTGTGTTTATTTCAATATAAGTAGTCAGCTTTAATTCCATAAAGTATAGAGTATATATATTTCGTTTATTTATCCCTCTCAAACTTTGTGTTGGTTCAATGTTAACCTCAATAAGTTCTGTGTGTCATCCCTGTTTGGGCCCGGCTTTTTATTTAATTAATAACCCATAATCTTAATCTAGAGATTATGAAATAAAACAAGTTCGATTCGTCGCACAATTGTCAGACGCCATGTGGCTGCCGGACTATTTGGAGAGACTTGTGCACCCGGCTAACGTTTACGGCTGCTACCGTCTGACTTTCTGTCTGGCCTTGTTCTTTGGCATTGTGCCGTACTATGTGGACAGCTCGAAGGGGCCACTGCGGCATTCGTATTGCGGTTTGGCCAACATTCTGCTGCGCATGGTCTTTTTTACGCTGAACTTTGTTTATAGCTGCTTGGAACGCCGCACGATGATGATCAGCTTCTCATTGACGAATGTGTCCAAGTTCACCGCCGACCTGGAGACGTTCAACGGCATGGTTGTGATTCTGATTGTGTTGGCCGCCTCGCTGGTGCGACACCAGCACCTGGTCCAGCTGCTGCTCCTATTCGATGGCCTCGAACAGGAGGCGTTTCCACGAGTGGGCATTAACTTTGCACAGAGCCCAGCGGCCAGGGAAATCAACGGGGTGGCTGCATTTCTGTTCTGCACACTCCTTGGATTTGTTGGCTGCAGCTTCATGTTGATGCTCCCGGCCGCAAAGACCGTTGTCTCCTACTCGGCGATTGTGAGCTACTTCTCGCCCAATTTCATAGTTTGTATGGTTAGCATACTCGTGACTGGGCTGCTTATCAAGCTGCGCATTTATCTGAGCGCATTGAATGAGGTCATCTCGATTTTATAAAACTTTTATATCGTACTAAAGAGATCGTCTTTTATGCTTTCAGGTGCTGAAGAACCTTGCTCATCAGTGGGACACACGAAGCATTAAGGCCGTCCAGAAGCAACGCTCTCTCCAATGTCTAGACTCTTTTTCGATGTACACAATTGTCACCAAGGATCCGGCTGAGATCATACAGGAGTCCATGGAGATACATCATCTGATCTGTGAGGCGGCAGCCACGGCCAACAAATACTTCACCTATCAACTGCTAACGATCATTTCGATTGCCTTCTTGATAATCGTCTTTGATGCGTATTATGTGCTTGAAACTTTGCTGGGCAAATCGAAGAGGGAGAGCAAATTTAAGACCGTGGAATTTGTTACGTTCTTCTCATGCCAAATGATATTATATTTGATTGCGATCGTTTCAATTGTCGAGGGCAGCAATCGGGCCATCAAAAAGAGCGAAAAAACTGGCGGCATTGTCCACTCGCTGCTCAACAAGACAAAGAGCGCAGAGGTCAGGGATAAACTGCAGCAATTCTCAATGCAATTGATGCATCTGAAGATCAACTTTACAGCGGCAGGACTCTTTAACATTGATCGCAGTCTCTACTTTACGGTAAGTTAAATTTGCTAGGGAAGACATAATAAATCTATATAGTTTAGCTGAAGCAACATCATCACCGTAGATGTAGATCTTTCGACTCATAAAAGTCTATAGAATCGATCGGGAATCTTGTTTAATGCGCACACGAATAAAATCATTGCATACTTTTATGCGCAACAGTAATAAACACCAGGTGAAAGTTGACAGGGTGTGTACTGCCAAAGTTCGCAAACGTATTTTTTGCATTGCATACTTTTGTGCTTGCAGTAAAAACCAACTCGATTTGTGTGAACCTAAAATATTGACTAGAGCATTAAACATTTCCTTTTTTATTTAATATATTAATATATATATATACTTGTTTTATAGATCAGCGGTGCTTTGACCACTTATCTCATCATTTTGCTGCAGTTCACATCGAATTCGCCGAGCAACGAAAACGGAAATGGATTCGACTGTTGCGAAACTTTTCACAATATGACGAATCGTACCCTTTAGTCTGTTACGGAGAAGTTAGTCGAGCTGAATCTGGAGCTGGTGAAAATATATATAAATATATATGTTACGTCCAACGGTGTGCGGCAAATAATTTTAAGTGGTTTCTTTAGATGTTGTTGCTTTTGCATGGATTGTCAATGTATTTTCATAGATTTATTATTAGCAATAATAAAACGATAAATGTCAGAAAAATTAATTAGTTGATTGTATCAATGAAAATTGAATTTGCGGGACACTGAGACAAAGGGAATGTAACAAAACACACTATCAAATGTATATTTATTATAAAAAACGTCTAAATACTTTATTGTAAAACAAAAAACTTCAAAAATTTATTTTGGATCCATCCATATGCTCATATTAGTAATACTCGTAATTGCAAAGCAATTTTATTTATTTTTACTATTTTATATTGAATACTGCTTGAGAAACCATTAAAAGTACGATAAATATTTTAAAATAAATAAAAAATATATAAATAACAGAAAGAAGTGATCATTAAATGCACGAGCTAATTTATCTTAAACATGAAACGAAAAACAAAACAAAGGTAAGAATGCTCTTGTCGGGAGAGTCCGACTCTGGAGATTATATTTAGTTGTAGCTCTTATCGGAAATATGATATATAGATAAGAAAACACAAAACTAGCATACCTTTTAGCCCATTTAGTGGTTAAATATTGAAATAAATGTGCCATGTCACTTACAGCCGTGTGAACAAAAACGGAGAAACGCCTTTAATCCTAGGAAACCAACTGAACCAACCCCAAAGGCTGCCCGAGCTGTTTACCCCGTTAAAGTCATGAAATTCCACCTGGTATAGGGCAAAAGCTAACTCGCAAAATAATAAAACTTGTTGCACTTGTTTCGCAGAACATTCCCCAAACGCCCCCGCGCAGTTCGGCGCCTAACAGTATGCTACACATTTAAGCTTAATTAAATATTTACTGCTATTGATATTAGCTTATTATACCGTCCAGCCGTCCAAATGACTTCTGGCCCAGGTGCGCTAACGATTCTGACATATGACCCGCAACATTGATGACTACGGACAACACTTTCACAGTCAGTTGACGGCGAACGCGCGAGACGAGCGAACCAAAAACTCCGTACGGATTTCAAACTGCGCTGGCCATGAAGCTCTGGGATCGCATCTCGCAGGCGGATAATGTGTTTCAATCGCTGCGCCCGCTAACCTATATATCACTGGTGGGCCTGGCACCATTCCGACTGAACCTGAACGCCGACAAGGAAGTGCACACATCCACGTACTCCTTTGTCGCCGGCATTGTGCACTATTTGTTCTTTGTGCTGTGCTTTGTGGCCTCGATATGCGAGGGCGACTCCATCATCGGCTACTTCTTCCAGACGAACATAACCAAACTGGGCGACGGCACCTTGCGCCTAACGGGCATCATCGCGATGACCACAATCTTCGGATTCGCCATGTTCAAGCGTCAGCGACTCGTGGGCATCATCCAAAACAACATCATTGTGGACGAGATCTTTGTGCGCTTGGGCATGAAACTGGACTATCGGCGAATTCTTTTGGTCACCTTCCTCATCTCCTTGGGCATCGTGATCTTCAACGTTATCTACATGTGCGTCAGCTATGGATTATTGATCAGTGCCACCATCTCACCATCGTTTGTTACCTTTATGGCATTCGCACTGCCCCACATCAATATCAGTTTGATGGTCTTCAAGTTTTTGTGCACCACACACTTGGCCCAGAGTCGGTTCAGTATGGTTAATGAGGTGAGTAAAACTGAAAATCAATCAAACGAACATCTAGAAATTGTGCTCTGCACCTTGTCTGTATAAGATAATCCGTGTGCTTAAATGCGATTTTCTGCATCAACTTGAATTTCTCCTCCAGCAAAATTTTCTTTATATGCTCGCACATTGCCAGCTTCCAAAGGGGCATTGTCATTGGAAATAACGTATTCACAATTCTACAATAACCAACTCCAGTATTAAGATCCTCCAGTTGTTCGATATTGAAATTAAACTTTAGGTTTATCCAATTGATCAAAGAGCGGGCAGATATGAAATCCACTTTTTTCATTTCTATGTTTTTGGCACATTCTTGATCCATGATTAAAGAATTTTTTATTATATATGTTACTTTTTAGTAAACAGATTTTGTATATGAAACGTATATCAGATTTCAGGTGAACGAATAAATTTGTTAACAACTCACAAATTGCATCTTTTTATAATATATTCTCCATATTAAAAGGAAAAACAAATTTCAATTATTTTCTGTATTATTATGTTTCAATTTTTTCTCTGCACGTCTTCTTTTTATATCTATACAAGTAGACGTGCAGATCGCCTTGGTTTCAAACCTGTTAAGGCTTCCTCCGCAGCCATTATAAATGAAAGGTTTGCACTTGTTTTCATCTGCATAGTAGCTCCACATTTTCTGGGTAGATGTGCAGTCACTTTGTTCTGCAGGTTTGCTTAAACAAAAGACTAGGGAAACGCGAAAATATCAGAGATTAATACGTGCCTGATATGATCATTCTTACCTCTTTGATTCCCCAAGACAATTTGAAACAGCCCACTGATCAAGTAAATTGCAATAAATAGTTGCATTTTATGCCCCCAAAGGCCTCACTTTATAACTGCTGAGCACATCGTCTAACACAGGAGCTTATAAGAGCTCTAGCGTTACTAACTACATAATTAACACCTGTTAAGAGCAGATTTAACAAGCACTGAAGCGTAACCAATATATATTTAAAATGTATATCTATTTCATTTAAATCATAACACTGCCAAATATTATGAACTTTGAAATAATTTCAGTTGTGTTTCAAATTCGAATGCTAGGAACATTTTTAAATTCAAGTCTAGTTTTACAATTAAAATTTATTCTCAGAAGCCCTTCGCGATAGGAACCTTTTATAGTTTCCACCTCCTCCAAAGTGAATTAATAAATTCTGCACTTGTTTAATGAGGGTTGGTAGAGTCCCTTCTTAATAATTAATATAATATTAGCAAACTTCATCTTCAACTTAAATTCAACGCAGTGGCTTATAGAATATTTAAATATAATTGATTGCCCCTTCAGTTTCATTAACTTGTACTCTATCCCATATAATATAATATCCTCAACTAAATTTAAATAAAATTGAATTTTCATAGATTCTGCAGGACATTCTGGACACAAATATTGAGCAGCACAGCGCTTTGGAGTTGTCGCCAATGCACTCGGTGGTGACTCATCAGCGCTATCCGCATCGGTTGCGTAATCTGATAAGCACACCAATGCAGCGGTACAGTGTTACCTCGATAATACGCAAGAATCCGGAGTACGCCATCAAGCAAGTGGCCAACATACACAACTTGCTCTGCGACATTTGCCAGACTATCGAGGAGTATTTCACATATCCGCTGCTGGGCATCACAGCTATATCCTTTTTATTCATCATCTTTGATGACTTTTATATACTGGAGGCTCTGCTGAATCCCAAGCGCTTGGATTACTTTGAGGCTGATGAGTTCTTTGCCTTCTTTCTGACCCAAATGATGTGGTATATTGTGATCATATTTCTGATCGTCGAGGCCAGCAGCAGTACCATCAAGCAGAGCAGCTTTAGCGCAGCCATTGTCCACAAGATTCTCAACATAGCCGACGAACCGGAGCTACGAGATCGCCTCTTCAGACTCTCCCTACAGCTGTCCCACAGGAAGGTTAGCTTTACAGCAGCCGGACTATTTCGATTGGATCGCACGCTGATATTTACGGTTTGTACTAAAGTATTTTTTAAACATTTTTCTCAACTGATTGATTTGCTCTTAACCATGGACAGATAACTGGCGCTGCCACTTGCTACCTCATTATTCTAATACAATTTCGCTCTACTCATCACGTTGAAGAAACTGAGAGTAACAATATAACGGACTATATGCAGGCTGACTAAGGGTCGGAGCAGGCTTTTGTAATGTTAAGAAATCAATATTATTAAAACCATTTGTTATCAAAATTCTGACGACATATTTCTAATAAAAATTGGAATTTCCAAGATAAATTAATGAAACTTAAAGACAGCTATTCAAGTTTAAAATACTTATTTAAATGAAAAAATTATGATAAATATATGAAAAAGCTGCTTGTTTTCTAGATGAAAATATACGTATATCTTTAATTTGACCGTCGCTGATTCAACGTATTTAGTCGAAATCACATTCTACCAATTTAAACCAATTTGAAATGTAACGGGCGCATGTTTAAAATAACAAGGCATTGCCAACACGAATAAGAAAATGCCACAGTCTGACAGTGCAATTGCAAGCAGTGTATACAAGCAGTTCGGGCACTGCAGTGATTCAAAAACAAACTGTTTAACATGAGGGGAGTCAAGTTGTTCTATTGTCCTACTTTCTAATTTTTGTAGTTCAGAATTCTCTAACAAAAGGCGCACGCTAGCTAATGGCCACATTAAAGCATAATCTTAGACTGGCAGCACGCTCGACTTCGGCGCCATCCACCACTAATAAGCAGCAATGGTAATCCATATAGACACGACATTTGGCCACCACGTACGCTCGCATAATCCAATAAGAGAACCCGAATACGTCGATTAGTGTAACGACATTTGATTGTTTTATTGCCTCAGCCGGTGACAATTTCATTTTCAGCTTCGTGGGTGGTGATTGCTTTCATATGTGTGAATAGCTGGTCTCAATTATCGAGCGATATGCAAAATTGCTCCATATCAGGAAACTACTTACATTCACACTGTGCTACATGTATATAAAAAAAAAGAGTACAATATGTGTATAACATGTTCTTTAGGCGGTAATCACTTCGATTAGCCGCATTGATAAGGCTTGACAGTTTTTGTTATCAACAACATTTGTATTTATGATTTGTTTACTTTTCGACATACACCTTTCGTCTACAGAATGCACTCAAAACTATTCGAATCCAGCTTACGCTTATATAAAAATATGTACTTGAGTATATAATAGTTGATAACGCATTAAAAATTGCTCTAGATTGCAGCACACAACAATTTGTATTGCAGGCTTAATCTAAAAAACATCTCAAATTTTCAGTTGCATTTAAACTGCTTGCTCTGGAATTAACAGTTTTACAGTTTGAGTGTCGCAGGACTTTAACCAATTACTTCAAATTAAAGTATTGAGAAGTTTTGCTTTCATATATTTTGAACTGCTTTGTGCGCGTATTTTAAAACAGTTTGTGCAATACAGTTGTACATGCACTGAGCTGGCATTTAATGCAGTTTAATTCATATCTCAATGGCAAGCCAATATAAATATGTGAAGCGCAAATTATCGCCAGCACACACACACAAATACATATTGAGCACACATAGTATATACGTATATATGTTTACTGGCCCCTCGTCAAACATTCATCAGCAGCAGTAAGAACACAAACGCCGTAGTCGAAGTCGTGGCAGAGGCGGAGGCAGCGGCAGCCCCGTTAGTCGACAGTCCGCCAGAGAGTGGCGCGCACAGTCGTAATCAAGCTTTGGCGAGTAACGGTACACAAGCGCAATTCATTTCGCATTTATTTCCGAACCAACGTGCTCGCGTTCCCGTTACCGTATCCTTAAATCAGAAATATCCCAGCTACGCGTAAGGAATTTGCTTACAAAAGTGAGTTATTGCTAAAAAGGACAAAGTGACAAAGGAATAAAATTATATTTGCATGAATCTGTAGTTCCAGCTGTTTTGCCAGTTTTCCGATTAATAATAAACCGCACCAAATACAAATTATAATGAAAATCGCATTGTTTAATCGCGCGCAGACTTATTAAGATTACAACTTATAAGTAAACTCACAATTTATATATATATAGGTAGCCAGTACTTGAGCTGTTAATCTAGTGGCTGTCGATAGGGTTTTAACGGGAGCAGCAAAAGTAAAAGTATATAACACATATATACACATCTATAAATATTTGCTATTTTCTTCAGCCATTGTTTGAATGGCACCTGTTGCTGAAAACTATTTAATTGAGGCCTTTATCACTCACTGATTGTGCTAATTATAGATCGATTAAAAAGAAAATTCAGTCAACACATTTACTTGCTGCTAACTACTTAAGTGCGTCTAAATGTTGTAAACTGTTTCACAAGAATAACACAAGAGAGTAAACAAATTTGTAAGAGTACTCAGTGCTGTTGAGGTTTAAATGCATTTCATGAACATTAACTGACTGCTAAAAATACAAATTCAATTGCATAGGTCAGGATGCAAAGTACACTGAAATCTCTCTTACTGTGAACTTGGGGGAGAGACATTAAAAGCAAGTGCAAAGATATAGTAAATATAAGTGCTTACAATAAACGCGGCGACAATAAATGCAAATTGCGTTGTTGCCTCAAATCTTTTTGAGTCAAGTCTGCGGTTGCCACAATGCTGTGTTTTTATTTGTGGTATCTGTATCTCAGTCTGAATATGCATTTAAATAGTGGGTGTTGCTCGTGAATGGCGCACCAATTAAATGTTCGCATTTAGAACCCATTGTAAATTGGCTGCACTTGTATCTCTTCTTAAATATCATTATTTTAACACCTACTGAACGGATCAAGTTCTGTTTATTGAATACACGCGCGATTGCGGTAAAATGTTTTCCAGGTGTCAAGTTCGTCTCGGCTTGATCAATGAACACGAAATTAATTGAATCTGACTAGTTTGTTGCATTTTTAATTTCCAAACACCCAATTTGTAACTCGTGTTATAGTGTATATTATTAAATTATATACAATCGCATCGAATATTTATAATAAATATTAACTGACACTAAACAGCAAAATTGATATTTTTGTTTTTTATCTTTCACTTTATTTGCATTATTATTTAAATACTACGAAATTCAGTTCAGTTTTATAGTTGGAGGCTGTCTACCATTTTGTGGTTGCACTTGAAAAAATTTATAATATTTTGATTGCATGCAAAGCTCAGAAAGGTTAACTGGAGCTCTTTGTTGGGAATAATTGTGTTTACAACTGACTCGAATCGCATTATTAATGATTGGATTTATTAAAAAATTAGAATATCACATGCGAGAAGTAAGAATCTTGTGGTCGGGTGTAACCGACAGCACATTACTCGATCACACTTTAATAACAGTACACATAAATGTAATCTAGAAGACAAACCATAACCAAAATGCCGTCCAAAATGCAAATCGGTCAGTTTTGAAAAAGTTATGGGTGTTCGAAATATAGAATTTTGGATTGATGTTTGACCAAAAATTTTGACCCCATCGGAATCGCGAAATATAGAATTTTGCATTGATTTTTGACCTAACATTTGACCCCCTCAGAATAGCGTTTAATGTTTTTCTTTCCACTATTTGTGTCTACTACAATCGATTAAAAATACAAAAAGTTTTTTCAAAATGTTTTTTTTATAAAAATTTTAAAAATAAATTTGTTCAAGTATGCAAAATGCTTGGATACAGAATTATTTTAGAGATCAAACCATAATTAAAATGGTAGAAAACCTGAAAATTGGTTGAGTTTTGACAATGCGAGTTTCAAGTGTTCCATTAATCCGCGATGTCAGCTTTAATCTTGTAATAAAAATTAGATAAAGTTCTGACGCAACTTATAACAAGAACACATTCAAAGCTTTATATATTTTATTTTGCATAAACCGAACATACTCTTTTCACTTCATGAATAAGCATAAAAGAGCATATTAAAACTTAATTGAAAGCAATTATTTCATGTGGAGGTTTTGACTCATATATAATATATATATTCAAGTCGAAATACAAATTCATGCATCTACATATATGTAGTATTTATTAAGCTTTATATTTGGTGCGTGGGCGTTGATCTTGATTTCAATTAAATTAAAGACACTTTAAAATTGAAAAATTTGCAAAGCTTATGAAAAATTAGTCAAAGTGTGAAAATAGTATCATATTTAAAGCATTTTACAAGTCTTGTGCAAATTATTTACAGTAGATTCACAATTTTATATTAATTTAATGAACATTCAAAATAAACTTATCCATTATAACCTAATAACTGTCAATCAAAATTTGTGAAGCTCAAAAAAAGAAAAAAAAAGTACACAAGTGCCGGCTAGTTTTTTTATTCATGACAAAAACGAATGCATTCATCAACACTCAGATGCTCTTCTTTATATAGATATATATACGTGTTCTGTATAGTCGTTTTGGTACGGCATAACGGTAAGTGTCAAAGACCCAACCATAGCTCACATCGGGGTCAATTGATAGACTCAATTATGGCAATATATCACAGAGCACACAGCGCCCAGGCAAATTCATGCATTGAAAAGTAGCCATATATATTTATATATATATATATATATATTTATATTTATATGAATAGCCACGCGATCTGAACAAATTGTATTATTGATAATTGTTTCTGACACGTTACGCGAGAATTTTTAAGGAAACAATATCGTTAAATATTTTTTGTGACCCGCCGTAACTCTTTGATAAGCTTTATTGAATTTCCTTTGTTGTCACGTTGTCTGTTTCTGTTTCTGTATCCGTATCTGTATTTGTGCAGGTCTTTTTAGCAGTGCTTTTCAGGTTCAAAGTACGCTTATCTATAACAGCTGGCAATTGATTCACACCGTATGACGAGGACGCTGTGTTCTCCATATAAATTTGTTACTACTTCAGACAGTCTTAATCGAATATTGTTTTGGGGTAGCTGTAAACAACAACATTTGTAATTCAAATAAGTAGTTTGCAGATACTCGACACAGATATTACGTATACGTATCAAATAGCATCGATTATAAAAAAATATAAACGCCGCTTTTGAATTATCTCCACTGATATGACAATATAAATACGAATTTATATGTAAACAAATGTTTGTCTGACTATTTACTTGATATGGGTGTCGGCGACAATTGCAAGTCACGTGTTGCAATTATTGTTGCAATTCTGTTGAAACTATTTGCAACATTTATGCTAATTTATGCCCAGCTATCTGAGAGCTCTTTCTATACATGTTTGCCTGTAATTCGAATCTGTTGAGTAAACACTATGAATTTATCTTATTTGCGCAGCAGATATTCCTTAAAGTATGCAACAAATTGTTAAGGAAACTAAATGTAATTCATCGATGCCTTATGAACAATATGTATCATTAGTTTAAAAAATATCACCGGGTTTTTAGTTGATTATAACTAGAAAACTATAAGTATAAGCATAAGCTTAGTTGACCACTTGGCCAAAAGACCTTTTCTTCAGCCGGCAGATGGGAAATTTATGAATTAAAAATTATTCCCGATCAAAACATTTGTTTATTTCACTAAAATCGACTTCAAGCAGTCAATCCGAGTTAGTTTTACAAATTTAGGGTTACGGCTAAAAAAAATATATCCATATACTATAGACAATACTCTATAAATATAAAATATTATGTGGAAAGTTCAGTAACACGACAAATATTCTAGTATATCAGCAAAAACAAAAATTTATTTATTAAGCTATGATCGAAAAATGTAAATCGAAGTATATGCGGAGTAAAAAAATAATTTATTAAGTATACGTCAATCATAATTTTATTACAAAGATTTTAAAACAAAAAATAAATACTGACTTTACTGTATTGGGAATTCCGATATTTTGGCATAAACAACTACTGTTGGAATGAAAATTAGAAACTTTTACCTTGACGGCTTTTTAGCTGGTCGTCTGTTGCTGCGAGGGTAGCTTTTTCTAGGTCAGCCAGCAAAATGTCTACAAATTCAACAATCTCAAATATCAATATGCTTTTCTTCTATATGGCTTCCTGTATTTGGCTAAAAATAGAGGTTGGCAACTTTAAAGTGCAGCGATGCCCACACGGAACAGCGCCCTGTGGCAGCAGAGGAGCAATCGGGGCTTGATTATTGGCATATTTGGATTTTGCCTTGGACTGTTTGGCATAGTGTGCGGCATGTTCTGGGAGGATATATTCAATTGGATCAAGCATAAGGTAATTCAAGCTAATGCGTGCAGCTGCATTCGCTTAACGCCAATTAAAGCCAAGCCAAGAGCGCAGCAGGTGGCTCAACAAAACAAAAAAAGCCGCCTCAATTGATTGCACTTGTCGAGATTTTCAATTAATGGCAATTGGAATTTGATCTTTGTACAGGAAATGGCGCTCGCGCCGGACACACGCGTCTTTGAGAACTGGAAGACGCCGCCAATGGAGCTGCACTTGGACATCTACTTGTACAACTGGACAAATCCCGAGGAGTTTGGCAATCAGAGCAGCAAGCCCATACTCGAACAGCTGGGACCCTATCGCTTTATCGACAGACCCGACAAGGTCAACATCAGCTGGCACCCTGCGAACAACTCGGTCACCTATCGCCGGCGCAGTTTCTACTACTTTGATGCGGCTGGCAGTGCCGGCAGTCTGGACGATGAGATCACCACACTCAATGCTGTGGCGCTGGTGCGTATTCCGTCACTCATTTGGCACCTTGCTTAACCATAAGCTCTCTAACTCTCCAGTCAGCGGCGGCCACGGCCAAGCATTGGAGTCCCGTCAAACGGAAAATGGTCGATGTGGGCCTCACGCTTTATAGCCAGCAAATGTCCGTCACCAAAACGGTCGATGAAATGCTCTTCACGGGCTACAGCGATTCCATGATCGATGTGGCCATGGCCATGCCCATTTTCGGCGATGAGGTCAAAGTGCCGTTCGATAAGTTCGGTTGGTTTTACACGCGCAACGGCAGCGCCGATCTAACGGGCGTCTTCAATGTGTTCACCGGTGCCGATGACCTCGCCAAGCTGGGTCAGATGCACTCTTGGAACTACCAGACAAACACCGGCTTCTTCGATTCGTATTGCGGACTGACCAACGATTCAGCCGGCGAGTTTCAGCCGCCGCAGACCCAACCCGGCGGCAGTGTTGGCCTCTTCACCCCCGACATGTGTCGCACTCTGCCCCTGGACTATGTGGAAACCCTGGAAATCGAAGGACTGCCGGGCTACAAGTTCGCGGGGGGTCCGCGCTCTGTTGACAATGGTAAGCTGCAAAAAAAAATTCTAACTTAGCAAATATTCTAACTGATTTCTAAAGCCTAAAGCTATTTGAACAATTCTTGTGATTTTTTCAAAATTAATTTTATAATATATCTAGCTTTTAACATTCAATTCAGATTTAATAAATTTAGTTTTTCATAGTTTCTTTAAGTCAGTAAAAACAAATAAGTTGTATATATAATTAAAATAATTGAATTAATCTAATAATATTTGAATTTGAATCTTGCAGGCACTCTCTATCCGGAGAATCTGTGCTTCTGTGGCGGCGAATGCGTGCCTTCCGGCGTAATGAACATCAGTTCCTGTCGGTTTGGATCGCCCGTGTTCATGTCTTATCCGCACTTCTATAATGCCGATCAGTACTATTTGGATCAGGTCGAGGGTCTGCAGCCCAACCAACAGGATCACGAATTCTATATGGTGGTAGAGCCACGTACTGGCATTCCGCTTGAGGTGGCCGCTCGTTTTCAGGTCAACATGCTGGTGGAACCCATCGAGGGCATCTCTTTGTACGAGAACATTCCGCGCATATTCTTTCCGCTGATCTGGTTTGAGCAGAAGGTGACCATCACACCGGACCTGGCTGATCAGCTGAAGCTTTTGCCGCTGGTTCTGCTGGCTGGCCAAATTCTGGCGGGCATCTGCCTGGCCGTGGGTCTCATACTGCTCTGCTGGATGCCCGTGCAGCAGCTGCTCGGCTGGTGCCAGACGCGCAACTACGACGTCAAGATGCAGCACAAGAGCAACGGCCAGTACAAGAGTCGATCGCAGTTCTCCAGCGCCGAGGAGCTCAAGTCGAAGGCATCGACGCTGGTGTGCGAGAAAAATGGTGGCGTTACGCCGGACAGTTCGCCGCTGCTGGAGAGGAATCGCAAGGCCGCCGTCGTGATGGCCAAGTCGCAGACGGGTGACAGCATGGCCACTGCCTCGACAGTGGTCAGCGAGACGACGGACAGCAAGCAGGACTAAAACAGGAAAACAGAATAAACTAGCCGTCCTAGTGCTTTACATAGTTCATAGTTAAATAGTGTAGGAAAACATGTGTCCCTCATCGTGTCTGGATTCAGCTCCTCATTCCGGAGAATATATATAGATAAGTGGCAATGCCAAAGATTAGGTAGCAGAAGCAGGAGATTAGGTAGGTATTGCAAAACTTACGAATACTCTGTCAACACCTACGTAAATATAGTTTTAATATGATATTCAAAATGTTTTACCAAATTTTAAGCAGCGAGAATTTGAACAAAATAAAATGCATGCACATATTTGATAGGTCAATATCGAATTAAATACTTTAAATTGGTTTTTCTTTCAATCAAATATTCTTTTCAGGCAAGAAATATATTTAAATAAATTTGGCGTTCATTTGAACTCAAAGATAGTGACTTTTTTATATATATTAAAAGTATGTTAGGTAATTGTTATTAAATACTAAAACATATTCAAATAAAAGTCTTTGATTTAAATGTTTTTAGTATTTTATAACAGTTACCGAACATACTTAATATTTAAAGAAAAGTTTTTTAATTTGGTATTGCATGCTCGGTAACTGTTATTAAATACTAAAACATATTCAAATTAGTATTTTATAACAGTTACCGAGCATACTTAATATTTAAAGAAAAGTTGTTTAATTTGGTATTGCATGTGTGAGACCCTCAAACTGTAACATATGCACAAATGCACGCACTGCTTGCACTGCTTATACGCCCTGCATGTTAATTCACCTCTTGTCGAAACTTATTTCATGCACTGCTTGTAGAGCAGTAATTTGTTTCCAAATTTGTTTGGTAAAGTCAGCTTCTAATATATATATATATTTATTTGCTATATTTTAAAGGAAATTTCCGTTTTAGTTATCAATATAAAAGGTAACAAAATTAACATATTTATTGTTTCGATTTCAATTATTACAATAAAATACACTGCTACACATACATATTTATGTGTACAAGCATAATACAAGTACTTAAAATATAGTATAGTATAGTAAACCTTACAAAAAAAAACCCTAGAAAAGTATTGTAACTTACAAGACTTGAGCACTTAACAATTTTAAGAGCAAATAACTACAAATTAAAATGGTACAACAATATTTTTGCAATATCACAAATGACCCAACTTATTGATTTTAAATACAAATCGAAAATCAGCTTTCGAAGAGAGAATTATATACAATTATTTTTTAGACATTTTATAGCCGGCGGTGTAGCCATAACTGTCCGCCTCTGTTGAAAAAAGAAAACATTGCATTGGTATAAAGATAAAGGTGGTTCAGGTTTTTTTTAGAGACTTACGCTCATAAACGGTGGAGTAGCACTCAAAGAACTCGCCCAGCAACTTGCCGGGCGGCAGCTCCCACGTGGCGGTGCCACCATATTTGGGCGGCAGGGCGCTGGGCTCAATGTGCGAGGTTAACGACTTCCAGTCCTTGCCATGGAAAAAGATCTGCGGAAATTAGAACAAAAAAAATTTAAGTACTTTAGAAACAATTTCCGATTTCACGGTTTTTACTTACGCGCTTGCGCAGCTTCTCGCGAATAAAGGGCTTGAATATGGCAAATAGCATATTGAATATATACGAGTTATTCACAATGTGGACACCCTTCAGGCGCATACAGATGCACTCCTGCACATAGTCCAGCAACATGGCGGCAAACGATGGCGTAAACTGTGTTATGTGGCTCAAAGGCAGGCCTACAACAAAGCACAAGCACATTATTAAAAAAAAAACAACATCCACATAACCATAAAGCAAAGTGCACATTATTTTAATGTGCCATTAACATTAATAACGAACTTTGTAGCCGGCACTTTTTGATTACCTTCCATATCAATTATGACAACTGCGCCACAGATTTGTGAAAACGGTTCCACCATGGATCCCAGCACGGTCAGCTGTATGCCGCGAAACAGATCCGCCAGCGGCACCTTTGAGGGCTTCCATTTCTCTATATTAACGTGAATCGGGTTAATGGCTTGCTTATAATCCGGTAGCACCAAATACTTACTGCCTGCTTCCAGCACGAGCAGACGACGTCCATGCTGATCTCTGGAGGGCAGCAGATTTAAAATATCACCCTCAAACACATTGCGCAGCTTGGAGGGCACAATATTTTCACAGGCCGCTCCATATTTCAATTTCATATTGTAAAAACTCTTCAGCTATAAATAGAAAATAAAAAAAAAATTAGGTATATAAATTTTATAGTATGAGCCAATCAAACTTGCCCGCTTTAAAGCACCCTCAGGATAATAGTGGCAAGGACGCAAAAACATCATCATATACTCATCATCAAGTGGCAAGTTTAGGTCTTTTTCATCTGTTTAAAATTGCATATTGATAATTATCAAAAATGATTTTTTAAGCCCAAGCCGGTACTCACTTTGCAAGAGTTCTCTGAGCTCCTTAATGGCCTGCTCCTTGATGCCGGGCACCTCGCGCAGCTCGTCTTGTGCCTTCTTCAGGGCCCAGTCGGGCGCCTGCTCCTTTTCCATGCGAATCCGTGCGCTGCCCAAATCGATGTACGGCAACTGGTTGTCATCATAGCTAATGCACTCCGCTTTGCCCATCTTAACTAGTTGGAGCTGTGTTCGAGAATAAAAGCATATTCAATAAACTCAAAGATTTTTGTAGCCAAAGCAGCCTGACACAACTGGGTTACTTCCGCCCGACCGCAACGGTTCAATGCCTCAGCCCAATGATCAAACATGAGTCAATGCTGATCTTCATTAACAAGCCCACCACGGAAGACGCTGCCGACAAACACACACACAAATAGACACAAAACTAGACAGCCGGACAAAGGGACGGCAAGTCAAAATAGACAATGCTACCAAAACTGGTCTCGAAACGTCACAAGTCGCACGTTCGTGCCGAAAATCACTAAAGTTTTCCTAAATACCCTAACTAACGAGTAACAACATTCATTTCAATATTTGTCTAGCACAAAAAATTGACAAGAGAATCAAATCAGCAAATAGAAACTATTTGGTAGGAAAATACAAATAAAATAATAAATTCATTTAGAACATTCTATAAATATATATTTATACAAATTGCAATTACAAAGAAATCACAGAATACAAAGAAAGATTCCATGCATTTGTTATTTCCGTATTAATGAATAGACACCAAAGCATAAAGAGATTTATTGTATAGAAATATTTTCAAAAAATAAAAAGAATAAAAAATAACATTTCTGTATTGTTATTATTAAGTACAGACAATAATAGTTATATATATTTTAATATTTAAAATAACATTATTTACTAATTTAGAGTTTTTAATATTTGTATAGGGTATCTAGATCTCGACTTGAATTCAAATTCGTTTTCTTATTGTTGTTTCGGCTATTTTTGACTATTCGTAGACGACTTGGCAACGACGTGGTCAATAAAACCAAGCCCAACTCGGCTGGGCATGACGTAGCAAATTATGTTGTACACTTGACCCATCGCAGAGCGAAGAGAGAAAGAGACAGTTGACAGGAGCCAGAGAGAGATGGCGAGTGCCATCACCCATCAAACGTTATGTGTGTGGTTTTTTTTTGTCATTTTTTAACAGATCCAAAAGCCGCTTTACTGCTCGGCCAATGGAGCAATTAGTATATATTTTTGTGCGCGACATTTTCAAGGTAAAAGTCAAGGCCAGAGCAGAGCCAAACCGATTTTAGTACTTATTGAAGTCAATACAAACCGGGTTTATTATTCAGACAAGGTACTTTATGAGCTTTCAGTTTCTTAGGCACACAAAATGGCCAGATATTTTTTTGGTACAAAAACAAAATATTTTGTAATTTGGGTTTTTGCTGCTGCTGGACATTGTATTTGACTTTACTTTGTCACGAGTTCAACAGCCCAAAAAGTTATGCGCATTAATTTTGCCGTGGAACTTCAGTGAAGCAATGTATTTAAATCAAACAAAATCGAGTAGCATGAAAAAATAAAGTACAGAAACTCAACGTGCAAGTAATTTAATTTTTAGATCGTGACAACAAACCGAGTGCCAATTAGCCACATGCGAAGTGTCACGTAAATTACAAATGTTGGCAGGAAAATTAGGCTAATGATCACCCGTTATGAAAAACAAAATTAAATTGACCATCGCATTATATAAGGGCAGGTTTTTCCTGAAAGTGTTTAACTGTCAGTTGTCTGACTATAATATCAGAAGATGTAAAATTAAATTGCTGCGATCTAGAATACAGATCAGTTAGTCATATTAATCTATGATAGAATAATTTAAACTTATTAAATAATAAACCAAGACATATTGAAAAGTAAAGATTCATAGTTTCTATGGTCGCTACTTATATTTACTGAGAGATAAGTTTGTGTATAAATTGAAAAGTAGACGTTGATTTATTGATAGATAACAAATTCATACTCTCTTCAAGGGTACAGAAACAAAAGATGCTAAATTTTGCATTGTCTGATCATCTTAGAAAGGAATAAAATTGTTTCATCACACAAAACAAAGAAACAACACACAAATTGAAAAATAAACAACGATGTTCAATTCAAACATAGACAAAAGCCAACAAAACTGGACTTTAGAAAATATATATATATAAAATATATATATGATGCAATGAATGCAAAATATAATACAGCAAAGTTTCCGTGATTGTTCTAAACATTTTCAAAAACAAAAAGATATTGATACAAACAAGAAAAACATTGCAGTTAGGTGTAACCGACTGCGCAATACTCGCTCAGAACCCTCTAAAACGCCCTTAATGCTGTTTTTTCCACTAATAGCGATAACCGCAACCGACTAAAAATATAAATTTGCAATTCTACATTTTTAAAAAAAATTTTATAAAAATTAATAAGCGAGGTACACGGTTTTTTGACCAAAAATTAAAAAAAAATGTTTGAATTAAAACCATGATCAAAATATCATTAAACATGCAAAGTTTTGACAAAGTTATGAGTGTTCAAAATAGGGATGCCCTGCATCCAAGACTTTTTCGTGTAAACATTTTTGTCAATTTTGGCGTGTGACAGAATCACTTTTAATGTGACAACCCCAACCTCATAATATTCTTTGCAACAAAATATATAAGTATATATATTTATTTCTTAAATTTCTTGAATATACAACTTTTTTGCACTTCTCGTTTTCTAAAGATGACTAAGAGCAGATTTCTTTAGCACTGGGCGAAAAATGAGATATCTTTGTCAAGGCTATGCCTTTTAGCTACAGTCGTTACTTGGCTAGTTATTGGAACCAATCAACAATTTAACCAGTTTCAATCAAGGCCTACAGGAAACCAGATCACTTTATTTTTAATGAACTTTAATTGGGCAATTCGCCCTACGCGACACGTTACAAATGCAGTTTTTTTTGTAGAGAGTACATATGGTATATATACGATAAACATGTATATATTCTGATTCCACTTATAACTGACCTCACTTAGACTTGCTGCTTATTTAAATGGCAGCTCAAATGAGGCGTGTCGTCGTCGACTGTTTTGTTCAACTACAGCAGTGCAATTAAGTAGCTGGCCATCAGTAAGTAGTCAGTTAATCACCAGTTGAGGCTCGCAAACTTGTTATTTTAAGCATTATTTGAATGCTGATAACTGGTATCGGCTACTTGTTCTTATATACGATGCGATCCAGTACAAATAAAGCGACTATAAAAGTCGCGATAGAATCTAGAGATGAGCGAGTGATCAGAAATATAGTAAAAAGTTAACAAACAATTATTTTCAATTAATTTAAACGAGCTTATTTTTCTTAGAGACAATCTTGAAAAGTTTACATTTTTTATTCAAAACTAATTTCAAATCTTGTAAAAATTTGCTACATTTTTAAGAAATATTGTATTTAATAAACTCAGTTTAATAATTATATTTTTAGAATGTAAGAGAAATGTTTTCATCACGCTACCATCTCTAGCCAAAACTCGCGATTATCGTAGTCCGTAGTGCATTTAAAATTATATTCCAACGACCCTTTGTACGAGCGATTTATTTAATCGGTTTTTTTTTTGTGATTGTAAATGCATTTTTATAAGGGATTATCGGACAAGTATTATAAATTCTAAGTACCAACCAGATAATTGAATATTCTTGTTGCTTAAGCCTGATTAGCGCTATGAAAAAAAACTAAAATAGGAAAAAAGAAGAAAACAAAGCAATTTTAATTTGTTCGAATGCGAATTGTAAAATCGTGCAATTGAAAATAAAAGTTGTTAGGAAATGCATTTTAAAAAGTCTAATAAAATTTAAACTGCACTCAATATCCATTAAAATCATAATGGAGAAAAGCACATGGCGTGATCAGCATAAATGAACATATATATAAGCTCTAAAATTGATCAGCCAGTCAACCATTAAATGCAAATTACTGTTTTTACAAAAAATCTTAGACACTTCACAAACATGACAAAGCATTTATTTGTACAAATGTGTTTATAACCAGAATTGAAAGGAAAATCGCATGCACCTGGAAATGAATTGACAATGTGCATAAATATATATTTAGTCGATAGATACAAGTGTGAACTATCCGTTAATACCCATGCAAAAGAGTGTAAAGCGCTAATTGAAATAACAATGGATAAGAAACGTAAGAGAAACAGTAAATATTGCTATGTAACGAACTCATTGTTCTACGTTAAACGGCAACTCTGTTGGCAAGTGCAGCTAATAATTGTTGAGTGTATTATTATTGACTGCATATAAACAGTTGCTTATTGTTCACAGAAATTACGTTTGTTATCTGTCGGGATAAACCGGCTACTAACCTTTAAAAGTGTGCAATTACGATTGAATATTATTAAAAATTATATTTATGATCATCTTGTTTACTTGATAATATAATTTGCATTTTTTAAACATTTATAAATTGAATGAAAAATAGAATTTTAAGTAATTTCCACAATCTTCAAGTAATATTTCAAAAGGCGATTATTATTTAAAAATATATTTATTATAATCTTACTTATTGTTGATAATATTATACATTTATAAATTAATAACAATATAGAATTTAAATTATTCTATCACATCTATCAAATAAATAAAATAAAGTATAATATTATTCAAGTAATATATATATATATATATATATTTGTATATATGAATAACATCAACAGTGTTCATTATTTAGAACTTTAAATGAAGCACTTTTAAAACAAACAAGTCCATTAAAACTGTATTGAAAACGTGTTTCAAATTTAAACCACTTGTATATTTATTTATTCAAAAAGTTAACTATAGTATATTATATATATGGAGCAAATTTCAAATCAATACACTTCTGAGAATAATAAATGCAATTCAGTTGACTTCAATTGCCAATTTGATCTGAACTTTGCAAATTCTTATAAAATCTTAGAGTCTCAAACACTTTTTACAAGTATTTGCATCATTACTGGTTTAAAGAATTTGCATATAAACGGAATTTTGCCGTTGTGCCGGCCTAGAAATCATGCTCTAGAATCGAACAGAGCCGGTTTCGATTTTCAAACCAAAATACATATTTGTTCACATATATATGTACATGTAGCGAAAAATCACTTGCCTTCAGCTCAAGTACAGATTGAAGCACGCAAATAATTTTGCATAACTGAAAGATAAATGCCAAAATATTCAATAACGGCTTTTGTTAGGCCTTTATGTGTTTTTTCTTGTTTTTGGCCATTTTTCAGACAACACTTGACAATATTAACTGTTTGGGCACACATACACATACACATATAAAAAAAATAAGTATATACAACTGAAAAATAGCGACTGTTAAAGATGTTTAACTGGTTTTCAGTTTTACTGTTCACATTTTGGCGCTTTTTATTATAGTACTCAGATACTGACTGCATGTTGGGTTTATTCAATACGAACTCGTCATCAAGGTCGCTGCTTCAGTCAGAAGTTGATATTGGTATAACGAGAGAGACAAAAATTGGTTAGACAAACACAATTTGAAGCAAAAATCGAATGTTTATCGTCTATCATCGTACTGTTTTGGTGTCATTAGCACAGTACTCAACCCAACTAAATATTGCCTGCCATTTGCACAGTCTGCAATATTTATAAGGCCGTCGTACATAAATCCCATGAATCAGGTATACAAGTCTGAGTGTACTCAGACAGCTGTAAATTGTACGCAATCAAAATCAGTGCGTGTCAAGCTCAACAACGTTCAATAAACAGACAGACAGACAAAAGGGACAGCAACATTTGACAACCAAGTTAATCGACATTTAAGTTATGCCACCATTCACCAAATACAGCCAAAATTCGCTTAAAACAATATTAATATTACAACATTCATTTATGCAAACTTATTCAATATTCATCACTCAGATAACATATGAATGTCTATTACAATAATAAATATCTTTGAAAGACAATTCTCAGTAATCAGAGTTTTTATTAAGAGTTTCTAGTTTCAAAATGCTCACTGTGAAAGTTACTTAAATAATTTGCAATTTTAAGCCACTTAAAAATTCTATTGCTGCTGAAAAGTTTAAAACTTTTTTAATTAACTTTAAACCATTAAAAATAACAATTTTGCAAGCATTAAAAACTTCCAAGTACTTTCAGCTAACGTTAAAAAATAACCCTTTTATTAAATGATTAGCTTGTAACTTCGCTTAAAAGCTTTCTAAAATTATGATTAAAGTGAAATGTACTGAAAATAAACAATGTAATATACATGTATATACATATTCGATCCGTTTATCCTTGACTATAAACAATCCAAATAGGAAATAAACTGGCGTAAAAAAGGAAAATATTTACCTCCAAGCATTACTTTTGTATTTTTTGAAATAGTTTCCTCAAATGAGTTTCATAATTTAATGTTAGCACCAATTTTCCCATTGTTTAAGCTCATCAAATTACAGCTATTTTGTTTTGTAACAATTTACAATGGCATTATCGACGGTTTCGGAGATAAGCTGCCCAAAATGAAGCGGCTTTTATTGTGTTCAAAAAAATGCATTGGGAGCTGGAGTTTTTTGACAGCAGCTGATCGCAGCTGATTATGAATGGGCAGGTAGATGGACGGTATCTGTGACGAAATGATGCAGGCTGGTAGCAATAGGCGGCAAGTGGTAATTGTTTTTATTGCCAATCCGCTCAAGCGGCACTTGAATGCCAGGCAGCCAGACAAACTGGCAGAGGCAGAAAGTGTGTCAACGCTGCCGCACATGCGCATAACCAACAACAACAACAGTAACAGTAATAACAACAACAACAACAACAATTTGAGTGCTCGTACTCAAACTGACCCGAACGAAACTTACCGCAACAATTGCTTAAAATTCACACCGATTTACTTGAATATTAAAAACAAAAACACAAAATTTGCGATGGGCCAAAAACACAAGTTTTCACGTTTCACTTTACAGAGATTTGGCAAGCGCGACAAACACACACACAGACAATCCAATTGTACAAAGGCTGGGGTTTGTTTCGGGGTTGGGCAGGACGCGGACGGCGAGACGGCGACGGAATCGGAAAAGGCTAACAATGGATATGTAAAACTATGCGAGCACAAGAATCGACGTCCAAATGGCAACGCGGCTAAAACGTCTCTGAGTTGGAAGCTCGCGAGCGAGCTTATGAATTTAATTAACTGGCCAAGTCGAGCTTGACAAAAATGCAAAAGACGCAAACAGCAGCAGAAATGGAAAAAAAGAGATACACACAACAACAACATGAACAACAGTACTCCAATAATGCCAGACAGAAGCTTTATTCGCTTGCGCGCTCTTTTGGCGGCGCTGCCAACCTGTTCAATGTGAAGCTTTGCTTTAAAATGCACACAGCGCAAGCTTTTGCAAGCTTCGCCAAGCTCTTGTTTTCTTTTACTTTGACTTTGCTTTAACTTTGCTGCGAAGAGCGTAACGATAAACTCATTCAGTTTGTAACGCATTGAAAAAATAAAACAGATTGCTAAATAAAATATTATCTAAGGAATTTATTTATGTATTCAGGTACATTCAAGTATATTTAATAATTTAATTTATTATTTAACTGTAACTTTCACTTAACAAACTTATTCTTATTGGCCAAGAAATTTTTTTTGGATGACTCCTCTGACTTAAATATAAGTTCACTAAAGTAAAATAAAAAAAAATAATAATAAATTATACAAAATAAAATAAAAATTAAATTAACTACATCAAGAAAGCTTTAATACCTTATTAAGAGTATTAAAGACTCGCATTCACTTTTTACTGTGTTTGATTTTGCATTTTGTTTTTGCGAATGAAAACAATAAAATCGAGCAATTACACGTTTCATTAGTTATGCGATAGGTTGCTATCGGAGGTGTTTAATCTATCAATAGACTACAGCTACTGGGGGGCTTTTCGCTGCGGACTTCGGCTTCGGCTTGCTTCAACACTGATAAGTGGTGTTAACGGTGTTGGTATGTCATGAAAATTGTTGCTGATTGTGGCATTTAAATAAAATGAAATTCTTACCTTTCTTTCGCTTCAATTACTTGCCCAAGGGCATTTGGGTGAAGTTCAACGCCGACGTTCTTGGCTCGAGCAATTCTGCAATTTCTTTTCTTGGTATTTTTTTGTGCAGCCTTCCATGAAGATACATATTATTTTGCTCTGTTTTTTTAACGTCTTTATCAGCCAATAGATATCGCCTTGCCGCTTATCTAAAATTTTTGTGTTACCATAAAACCAACTCAAGGAATTGACAGAAAAATAGTCCATAAAGATAGCCAAATAGCTTGTTGATTGATTACTAACCATATTATGTAAACTCAAGTAGTCAAGAACAAACAGTTAAGGAATATTCATAAAAAAAATTACCCGTGTTACGTATGGATGCATATTTAGCTTCTCACTCTTAACTGATCTTCGTGACATATTTAAACCTTAAACATAAGGTTTAATTTACATATGCAAGTGAAGCCGTGTCTGACCTTAACATAGTTTTTATACCAAAAAGGTTGCATTTAACTGCCGCAGTTCATCTGTGTGCCCTTTTGTTACTTTGTCATATTTATACATGATCAAATTTCAGGCATGTTTTTGAAAAACAAATACAGGCATATTTTTAAAATACAAAAAAAAAAAATAATAAAAATAAAAACAGAGGAAGTTTATATTTGTGTACTATAAGTAAAAAAATCCATGCGGATAAATTTAATTGAAAGAGGTGAAAAATAGCAAATAAAGCTTTTACTCATTTTACTTACTATATAAAATATATATATTTTATCTACTTTTATACTTTTCATATAAATGTTTGGTTTCTTGGAATTCCCGAAAATTTAAAGCAACCTTTGGCGTCTTTTAACCTTTCAACACTTTGCTGTAATACTCACGGGTTTCCCCAAAATAAAAAACTACACATCCGCTTAGACTTTATTTAACTAGTTAAACGTGTCTCATTTAATATAAGTCGAGGTGCTAAGTTTATGCTAGTTGAAACCACAGTTCACAGCACTCTATCTATAAAGATTCTTTATGATGTCATCAATCGGTGCCGTGCAAAGTTTAGTGAGCTCTACTTGATTTACACAATGTTAAGTCATTGATCAAACACTTGTGCCTGGCTACAGTCCATTTCTAGCACATACTGATATTCCGAAATTTCTAATGATATTGCCTCAATATTGTTTCTTAATTAAGCACACAAAGTTCATCATTCGATTGTTTTCTTTATGAATGAATTAATCGCTGCCTTGTGCAAAGTGCACTCCAAAACTGTTTTTGTTTTATTCCTCAAAGGGATTTTTAGAATATATTTAGTATGTAATCGGAACAGCATTTGTACTTGGCATAGTTTTCTAGTTTATCTAAATTGGAACGCGAGCTTTAAATATATATACACAGCAAATCACATTGCTGATAGAATACTTTGGTTTTCTAGTTTCTTATGCCATTAGTCATTATTTGTTGTATATAAATATAATGAAATATACAATTTTTTACAACAAAAGCAACATAAACAACTGGTTTTTTTACTCTGACAAATAAGTGTTTTCAGCTCGAGTAAAGTATTGTAAAAACTCTGAATTAATTGCTTTGCAAAGACTGATAATACTTGTATTAGTAGAAGTTCCATGGCATGTGGAAGTAAATTAATTATATTTAAATTGTTTTTCCAAAAATATTATGTTAATAATATATATTTTTAATTTTAATCACTTTACGGTTTACATATTATAAAGATTTTATATTTTAATATTTTTTGTATAATTTTTTAATTTAAAAGAAAATATACTTACCCAGTTGGTTTCAGTGTGATCCAAAGATTAGCAATTTTAGCTATTTGACTGAGGAGCAGATTAGAGCAATCAATGGTAAACTTGGGCGAATCAATTGAAACGCAAGCGATGAATATTTGATTATAGTTTCGTATGTGTGTTATCTTTTTAAAAATATTTAAATACTCATTAACAACAGCGAAAAACAAAAAACTTCGATAAGCGTCAGCAACAAACAGCGAAAGAATTAGCAAAAACAACTACAGAAAATTTAGCACACTCGGCAACTAAACAAGAAATATATATAAATACAAAAACAACAAATACTTGAACAAAACAAAGAAACAGTTTACAACGACGACGAACCCGATGACAACAAATCGAATCGGTGCAAAGACTTTGCCCTATGACTACACTTTATGGGTACGCGTATCCAGTTATATTCGCACTATATACTCGTGTATTCCCCTACATGCATGTAACTGAAGTTGTCTTGGAACACACAAAGCTCACGTCCCACAACACCTGGCAAATTCAATAATAATAAAATACATGTATAAAAACAAAGCATACAAAACCATTTTTTTGTTAAAGATAAAAAGTTGAAGTTAACTCAATGAAAACAACCGCAAACAACTGTTTCACGGCATCGATAAATCAAATTTATATATATTTATATAAATATATATATATAAACAAGCGGCTAAAAATTATGAAATCAACGTTACCTGTACAAACTTTATCTTATACGAGTGTAGTAAGTAACCAGCTGTAAAATCTAACAATACCCTTAACAGTAATAACAATACATTGTAGATTAATTTAAAAAAATTCTAAAATATCAAAAAAGTTCAAGTTCCGATTTTAACGTATCTGAAAGGTAGCGGTACAAATACAAATAGAAAAACATATGTGTTCGGTTTTTTAACAAAAACAGCTGTTATAATTTATTGTTTTATATCAGTTTACTATTATAACTAACAAGATCCCTAACTGACCTACGTCTTCAAAAGGCTGAACGTTTTATATCTAAGGTTACATTTAATTAGAATATTTATTTTTTTTTTTAATTTAGTATATAAATTTTTTAAAAATTTATAATGTTTTTATTTTTGTTTTTAATATACATACGTACATATTAAATCTTAGGTTTTATTAAATTAGAATTATTATTTTAAGTTTTATAATATTTTTATTTTATTTTTTTTTTGTATGTAAATTTTATATCTAAGGTTTTATATAATTAGAATATATAAGTTTTAAAAACTTTTATAATTTTTTTCTACATATATGTTTTATACATATTATCTCATCGAATGTAACTAACTTTGTGTAAAAATTAATGATACTCCTTCCAAGAGTATCTCACAATATCTTTAATGCTTTCAAAACGTCGGATGAAAGTTAGCGTTGACGTCGACGTCAGCGTCGACGCCGCAGCTGAGACACTTGTCGATCGCTGGCTGCGCTGCCCACATTGATAAGCGCTATCAATAGAGAATGGAAACGGGCGCGGGTGCAATTGCTGCCTGTCAATTTTACATGAAAATGAAAATAAAACACACGATAATAGCTAACAAATTTTCGGCGCTGTTATCGGTTGAAGAAATTGTTTAACTTGGACTTTACCCGCCAAAGAAACAACGACAACAAGTATCCAGACAGTTTCTACGAACGTTTTTCATTTTCGGGTAACCGCTTTATCGCTGTCAATAACTGTGGCCTTTGTTGTTTTTTGTAAACTTCACATACATAGTTCAAAACTTAATTACTACGCTGGCTAGGGTTCAAGACTGTAGCATGGATCAAGCTGATCAAAAAACCCATGTTGCCCTTTATCGAGGGCGTAAGGTGATTGACAGACCCGACTCTCAATAAGAAATATAACTATATTCTTATTCATATAACATTTAAAATTAAAAATAAAAATATCCGATCCACATGGGTTAGATAATTTTTATTTTTATATAGTGCTTCCTCATATTTTTTATTAATTTATTCTTTTATTTTTAACAGCCAAATTACCTAAAGTATCCACACATAAATTCGAACTCATATCTCAGAAATTCATAATCTGAAACTGTATTAATCGAGCCATGCCCAAAGACAAGTTGACGTTGAAGTCGACTGCGACTGCGACAGCGGCAGCGCTGCCTTCGTTTATTGTGTTTGTGTTTGTATTTGTGTATTTGCGATAGCCGCTAGTGGCGATCGTCGCTGCTGCGCCGCCTTATATATATCATACATATATAGACGTAAACGTTAACTCGTAAGGGTTTTCAAAAAGCAAAATTCAGTTGGTATAAAACACACGAGTCGCGAGGAAGCAGAACCAGAACGCGATTCAATTCCGTTAGAGCGACAGAAAAAAATAACATCAAATCGCCGTTGAATATATTTGGGCGTCAATAGGTAAATAGGAGGCATGACTTATTACTGAAAATTACTGTCAACAACATCGAAAGTAGCGATGCGTTTTTTTCTTCTCAAATTAAATGCAATTCTCAAATTGCTCAGTGATCAAAAATTAATATAAACGCATTTTCGAAAAACACGCAGGCTAGCCGGAAATCAAAAGCACACTCACACACATACACACACACACACAGATACACACGCGTAAAATGGCCACAGTTGACATTAGTGAGGAGGCGTTTCATCTGCGCCTGGGCTACCTGAAGCCAGAAACTGTGGAAATCGCCCGAGTCGAGCTGCGCGAAACTGAGGAGGTGAAGGCGGAGGCCATCAAGAAGCTGCGGGAGCTGCTGAAGGCCACCCCAGAGATTAACTACAAGGACGACGATGCCTTCCTCACAATTTTCCTGCGCGCCACCCACTTTTATCCGGAGAGCGCATTGGAGAAGGTACGTATTTGAAAAAAATAATTAAAAAACCTGAACATTTTTAAGTGAACAGTGATATTTTTTAACTAAAGTGATTCAAAGTGAAATCAAATACTTTCACTAAAAAAATTTAAAGCTTATTCATACTCAAAAAAAAAAAGAATCTTGTTAGGATCAATTTGTAGTCTAGTAAAGAAATACATTCTTATACATGTAACATTCAAAATTAAAATTGAGTAATAAATAAGTACATTTAACATATCTAATCCAATATTCTTACACAGAAGTTTTTAAAAAATTTTATTATTTTTTTTTTTTATTTTTTATTTTTAATATTTGTGCAGACGTTAAGCTTGAATATAATTTAATACGAATATTTAACTATTTAATTTAAAATTAAAAATGAACGAGTTTTCCATATAAAGCATATATTTTTACACAGAATCTTTACGAAGCATTTAGACCGATAAAATGATATCAACAAAAAAAATAATAATAATAAATAAATAAATAAAATCTTTCCTTCGATCTAATTATAATTGATGCTTTTAAATATTTGTATATATATTGCTTTTTTATATGATTTAAATTTTTAATATTTGTACACAGTCGTTTGTACAATAAAGTTCAATTCAATCTATATACTAAGCAATGCAATCTACATCGACTTTATATATAAACATAGTCATACATTATTATTGTACTATAAACTGAGCGCCTTATCACTAAGCTGATATACCTTATGACCTCCCCCAAAAAAAGGCAGATCGCTGCACAAATCCAGGGTCTACAACCTCAGCTCTCTGTAATCTGAGCGAAAATTGACTCCTAGCTGACTCAAAAAGAAATAGAAAAGAGAGAAAAAGAAAAAAGTAAAGAAAAGGAATCGCTAGACTGATCGCTCCAATTGTCGCTGGGGCGATAAACGGGCGTGGAACGGAACGTACGACGATTCTCGCATTGATACGAGTTTGAACTCGCTGACACACTCAAAAAAAAAATACAAAAAATAAGAAACAAACTCAAAACAGAAGCGATAAGAATTCCTATTTAATATACATGCGTATCTATATGTGTATTATATATAATACAGCATGTAGACTAGGCTGCTGTTGACCATGACGTGGCTTTTGGGCTGAACTCTCGACCATAAAGCGTATCTTGGCATAGTTTTTATGGCTGTCCAATGGTCAGCGCACAAGACGCCATTATCGGGCTCGTAATTTAAGCCACCTGTTCTAATCACATTTTTTTTGTTTTTTCTTTTTGCAGATGAAAAGCACCGCCAACTTCCGCAAGGAGTACGCGAGCTTGGTGCATGGCCTCCAGGTGGAGCAGGTGAAGGAGCGCTTCATCAAGGGCAGCGTCATCAATGTCCTGAAGAACTGCGACCAGAAGGGACGTCGTGTCCTGATCGTCAACTGCGGCAAACTGTGGGATCCCAGCGAGGTGCCCAGCGATGAAATGTTCCGCATGCTCTACATGGTGCACATTGCCGCCCAGCGGGAGGAGGAGACCCAGGTGCGCGGTGTCGTTTGCATCATGGACTTCGATGGCCTGGCCATGAAGCAGGTGAAGGCGCTCTCGCCCAGCTTCTCGAAGCGCCTGCTCACCTTCATACAGGAGGCGATGCCGCTGCGCATGAAGGAGGTGCACTTTGTGAAGCAACCCTTCATCTTCAACATGGTCTGGTCGCTCTTCAAGCCCTTCGTCAAGGAGAAGCTGAACAAGCGCGTAAGTTAACCGACTGATCACTGATCCCTAATCACTGATCACTGATTAACCTTTTGTTTTCGTTGGGAATTTAGATGCACTTCCATGGCAGCGACATGAAATCCCTGCACAAATTCCTCGATCCCTCGGTCCTGCCGGCCAACTACAAGGGCAACCTGCCCGCCATCGATTACGGCGGCATCGATTGGTTCCCCGCCCTCGAGGAGCAGTCCGAATACGTCAACACCTGGAGCGAACTGGGACCCGCGCAGTGGTGAAGCTCCGTTTCCTTGGGCAGCCAGCCCAACTTTAGTTAACTTGTACAATTATAAATATGTTTTTGATTAGTTCTTAGCACTTTCCAATAAACTAGTTACATAATACAAAAGTCAATCGATCGATTTTTAACTTATCTTTAACTTTCATTTTTAGCTGGCAATAAGAGCCTAAGAGGAGTAATCTCTCGATCTGCTGTCGCACAGAGATATGGGGGACTCTCGTATATTACATTTGTACTACTTCGAAGTTGGGACCTTTATGCTCTATGCGTTCTCATCGGTAATTCAGGCTTGTTCAGTTTGCGTCCAAATCCTTCTTCTTCAAAGTATCAACAAAGAGAAGATAGTTGACATGACCTTAATACTTTGTCTACGTCTTTAACACCAAAGTTATGTCAGGAACTGCCTTCTCGCAGCCCTCTCCCTGGTCTTGCAGCCATGTCCAGGACTCTCCGACTTCTGAACTTTATTTCTAAAAATAGCTTTGCTCGTATTTACAAGAATTTAGTTTAGTCTAAAAATCATTGATATCATCGCATGGGGTTAATTAGCAACTGAGTATATAATAGTCCTTGTCTTGAAAACTAATGAATATTGCAGCAGCTTTGTTTTCTTACCAGAAACCAGCATCTTTTCTATGGAAAGTGGTTCACTTCCTTGAAATTTTCGTGCTCAAATTAATATCTTTACTTCGCATAAGATATCTATCACAAAATAAATAAACGAAGAGTTTCTTTGTTCTTTTTTAACCTACATCATTTAAATGTTATGGATAATTTTTTTCCCCAAAAAAAATTAAATGATTTAATTTATAACAGAACCTTTTTAATTTTCCTTTATATAATAATCCAAAACAGATTAATAGAACTACATTCAGAATATTTCAATGTAAATAAAATTATATCTAATAGGAACTCAATTAATTAATTAATAATTTTGAATTATTCTGAACGCATCTCTTTTTTTTCAGGATTACCCCTACAGCCAAAAATAAGTGGTTTATAACGGGCTCAATTGCAATTTAAGCAGATTGGTATTTGAAAATAGGGAACTACATTGTGCTTTTTTTATTTAACAGCTTTCGATATTTCAATATTAATGATCAATAAATGGAACAAATTTTGATGTATGAAAATTATACAAAAAATTTTAAACGTCTTCTGGTGATAGTTTTGTGTTTCGCGTAACAATAATATCAAACATAATCCAGCTAAAATCCACATCGATATTAGTGTTTAAAAATATACATATATAAAGTTGAGTGGATGTCAGATTAATGCTAGCACGCAGATCGTATGCCGCAAGCCTCTTTAAAACATACAATATTGTTTATATATAAATAAATATATATAGATAAAAATGACATCGAAAGTATTCCAGCAGCATTGAAAACAGGATGTGAACGAAGCTGGCTGATATTTAAACTAAGCACATTATAGTATCATTGTCTGAGGGTCCTCCATGAAATCGCGGAAGTGTTTCAACCAAACGGCAGCCACAGCCCCATCCACAACTCTGTGATCGGCGCTCAGGGTAACGGTCAGCATATTAACCTCCTTGAAACTACAATAGATAGGTAGAAAGATAGATATTTAGATTTGAGGTTCTGATATATACAAATCAAAAAATGTAAAAGCTACCCCTTATCACTGTTTGGATCCAGCACAAGCTTTTTCGTTGTTGTACCAATGGCCAAGATGCAGGATTGCGGGGGATTGATAACGGCACAGAATTGATTGACACCTGCAACAACAACAACAGCGAAATTCATTAAATGCAACTTTATGTTTCAGCCTTTTTTGGTACTTACCGAACATGCCTAAATTGGACACCGATATGGTGCCGCCCTGGAATTCTTGTGGCTGCAACTTGTTCTCACGCGCCTTGCCCGCCAACTCTTTAACATTCTTCGAAATTTCTAGCACTCCCTTGCGATCGGCTCCAAAAATGATGGGCGTTATCAGACCTTTGTCTGTGGAGACGGCAACAGATACATCCACATCATCGTACTCCCTTATAAAGGTGCCCATCCACGCCGAATTTGCTTCGGGCACCTTACGAGAGGCAATGGCCACAGCCTTGATGATAAAATCGTTGACAGAGACGCGAGCGCCCTCTTTTTCATACTTTTTGTTAACATGGGCACGGAGCTTCAATAGCTGTAAAAAGGTAAATAATAAGCTTTTGATTAGAATCGATTTGTAATTAAATATGATTATGATTATACCCAATACCAAATTCAGCAATAACCAACTACTCTCTGGATAGAGATATAATATAATATATAAAATAATTTAAACTCAAAAATAATACCGAAAAAGCTGTTATACTGATCAAGAATAAATATATGCATCTATAAAAGCTATTCGACATTCCCAGTTCACTTAAATATTTTTTATAATTTCAAAATTTTGCTTTAAATTCAAAATACACAATCTATATTATACTATACTATATAGTTACACTTTTTTTGATCGTTTTAAAGTTTACATTGAATATTTTGTCGTCAAAACTTTAATAACTAAGGTTTAAATAATGAAAATTGATTTAACAAACTTTTTGGTACATTAAAGTTGTGAGAATAGAACGTTCATAAAAACTATATACTATATACATATTTCTTGTACTCACCTTGTCCACCTGACATTCGGCAGTCACATAGTAGTGTGGCAGGTTTTGCTTGGACTCCAGCAGACGCTTGGCGATGACCGTGCGCATGTTCGTCAATGGGATGTCCTTGTAGCGGGCGCCGGCCGGAGCGGGTGCTGCCGCAGCGGACGCTGGCCTGGGAGCAGCTGCTTGTGAGGCTGCAAGATCACCAGATTTAAGTGAGCCATGGACGCCGGAACCTTTGCCTGCACAAAAGGCCAGTATTAGTAACGAACATCACAAGCACTGATTTGGATTAGTGGAGATGCGGTGCATGCACACAGCGGGATATTTGGGATTGGTGATAACAACCTTGTAAACGCAACTGTTGTGCTTCGGCTAATTTCTTGGCCATGGGACTAGCATAGACACGACCACTGCTTGGCGCGGAGGCGGTACCTGGTGCGGCAGCTGGTGCTGGTGGTGGTGGTGGTGGGGGTGCGGCAACTGGTGCTGGTGGCGGCGGTGCTGCTGCTGCGGCAGCGGGCGCTGCAGCGGATGCATCATCAACGAAATCTTTGAAAGCCGCAATGCTGCCCTCATCTGAGACAATGATGCACACCAGCTTGCCAACGGGGACATCCTTGCTGCCGCCGGGCACTAAAATTTTGGCCAAATAGCCCTCCTCGGGTGTCTCAAAGCCCATAGTGGCTTTGTCGGTTTCAATTTCGCACAGTAGATCACCTGCAAGGATACATTTTACATTTAAATATATATTATACAGAGGAGTTGTAAAGAAAAATTTTAACCTTCGTTTAGTTTATCGCCCTCCTTCTTCTCCCAGGAGATAATGGAGCCACGATCCATGGTGGGCGACAGCGCCGGCAGCGGCACGCGGATGTGATCCGGCAAGCTGGAGTAGGCCCGGGCAAAGTTGTAGCTCCATGACGATAATATCTGTGGCCGCCTGAGGATCGGTTTGCCAATCGGCGTTGACCTGCGATAATTCGTATTTTATTAGTCGTTTATTCATGCTAAGTTTTAGAGCCAATGTCACGAAATTTTACAGACAGATTACTGATGACCTTCTCGAAAGTCAAGCCGAAAAAAATTAATTTCGGTTGAGATAAGCAAATTGTAATTAGAGACGATTTCAACTAACGTGTGAATTAACGCACAGAACTCAAATCAGTTAGCTTGTAAATGCAACAACTGCATTAAATAGAATAAGAAATCTTTAAGAAAACAAAAATTGGCTGAGATTCTCAGAAATCCTGTAATTCGATAACATATCATTTGTTGTTGTTGTTGCTATTTGAAAAAAAAAGTGCATTTCGATTGACAGGCGCTATCAGCTGATTGCATCGGTTGCCATTGCTGCTATCGATAACACGCACGCAGAATGTAAACAATTGCAACATCCTAATCAGAATTTTTGTTAATAAAATTCACTGCGAACTCTTATCAGTGACAACATGCGACGCCAATTGGGCTGTCACGCACTGGACACACACAACGTGAAACACACTCGCTCTCTCTCTCACACACACACACAGCTATCATACACCTGACAACATACTGCTGCCCGCCGCCCGACGCCTGCTGAGTGGGCCGCTGCAGCCTCGCATTTGCAATATTACACAACATACTTTCTAACCTCAACGAGCGGGGTGGGCGCCGTCTGGTCTGGAGCCACCTACCTGATAGCCAATTGGTTTGCTGTGCCGTTGCTGGCGCTGCTGCTGACGGCACGAACTCCAGAGTTGGCCGTATGCCGCAGCGCCTTGGAGCGGAGGAGGACGGCGCGCACGGCGCTTAGTTCGTTATGTCTAATAGAGAGGGAGCGCAGCATTGTCCTTCAATGGTTTTACTGTTGTTGTTGTTTTCGTTAAGCTTCGCGTCTCGTTGAATCGTGCACTGAATACGTTTTGACAATATTGATAACCAAATCGTTCAAATTTAGGAAGCCTAGAAGTATTTAAACCAAAAGGTTTGGCAGCAACCGACCTTATTTAACGCCACTAGGTCACAACTTGCTACGACGACTCTGTGTTTCCTTTTTGTGCAGCCCTCAATTTTCCGAACTTAACAGAGTTGCTCCACACGAATTAGCATTGCTCCACATGTCACATGTTAATCCAACTTATTAGATGGCAATCGGAGATCTATCGACTTAAAGTTTAATAACGCACAAAACAATCTGGATTATTTAATAAAATGCATCAGTTTCTATCAGAGATCACCAAGTTCAGTGCTTGATTTTACGTTTTCGCTTACAATATTTTTACAAGCAAATTCTCGATACGCCAAACGCGTATCTTTGTTTTTCGATTATTTTGAGGGCTTTGCAGGATGCTGCCTTTGGAAACAAAGCTTTTGCAGACTGCAACTCATTTAACAGTTTCTTTTAACATTTTACTACCTTGTTAATTTTGTGGTGTTTTAATTTTGTTAATTTAGGTGAAAACTTTCGGTTCTTAACCAGACTAAAATAATTTGCTTAATTTATCGATGCCAACTGTTCACAGTCTGTAGCCAACAAATAGTTTAAATAACAATAAAACAATTTTTATATTTAGTTAGTGTTTATTTAAAAGTAAACTTTACAATTGATGCACTGAACTGACCAAAAGGGCAAATGCAAATCACCACATATTGAGTGTACTTCAACATGTGCCGGGTTACAAGACACACCAGAGCACCTGATGAAGTACAATAGACATGGGAGACAAGAAATGTTTGCTCCGATTGACGGATGCCGGGGAGAGAGCGAGAGAGCTGTCGTTGAATGCGTCTGGCCACCACGCGCGCTACTTCAGGTACCTGACTGTGGACAATCAAAACCAGCCCCGGTCACTGATTAGCGCGCACGGTAAAAGACGAAACGAAGCGAGGAGCCAGAGTGAGGCCAGACCAAGATAAGCCCAACAACAGATGTTGCCAACTGGTCCGTACGAAGTTGACGCTGCTTCTGCTGCTGCTCCTGAAGCTGCCACGCAGGAAACGACCTTGCGCGCTTTGTCCGTGTCGAGCTTTAAGGTTAACGATCTCTGTATGTGTTTGTATTCGCGCGACGACGCCGATGACTTCATTCGAAATACACAAACATGCGTTTGCATATACGTTTATGTATGTGTATATGGCCAGCCCATTATGTGTAAGCTTTTTGAGCTGAAGCTTTGCCGCAGACATCGCTTCAACGTCGCCAAATTCTTACAGCAGCCTGTGTGGTGAGAAAGCTGCTTAACGCAGATTTATGCAATAACAATGAGAATTTAGTCATATATTTCGTTTCTTTACGCACCTCGTTCTGCAAACACACACACACTCATTTACGAATACATACAAACGTGCTAATGACTACATAGTCCACACTTCAGCAAATCGGATGTGACGTCATCAATATTACCAAATGAGAAATTTTGCATTTTTTGCTTCTTGCAGCAGCAGCAACAGTTAGTTGTAGTCATACTTGCCAGCCAGAGACCCTTGATATTCTATATTTGAAACGCTGTAAAGAGAAAAAAAGCCAAGAAAGCTGAAACAAGTATTCAATATAGAAAAGAGAGAAACCGACAAAAAGAACCGGCGTTTCGTTTGTACTCTCACTCTCCCTCTCTCTGTTACTAAGCGCAGCAGCGCTACGTGCGTGATCGCCGACAAACACTCTCTCGCGAACACACATACACACGCACATAATGGCGCTGGCAAGTTTTGTGGACATACACGTGCCCCACTACAATCGCGAATTCTCTCTCATACATGTGCATCTGTATTTGTGCATCGACACCAACAGAGAAACAGAGGGCATATAAAATCGAATTTGCAAACGCGTTCAAAGTATTTGCCCTCTCTCCGCGCTTCTCTCTACAAGCCGTCTTGTCTTTTACACGCCAAAAAGGAATTAAATGAATTGCCAGCAGCTACACTTTTGCGTTTTTACAACGGCTTATAAACTTTAAGCCTCTCCGCACAGATTGCGGTATAATGAACTTGGACTCAAGTCTCTATATGTATGCGTGTATACGCTTGTGTGTGATGTGTCACGGCGGCTGCTCTGCTGCTTCTGCGATCGCGAGCAGCTTTTGACTGCCGCGCGTTGTGAATAATTGCAAATTTTGTTCGAATGTCGTTTTGTCGTGCCCAGCCGAGCATGTGTGTGTCTGTGTGTATGTGTGAGGCATTTAATTGTGTGTGTGTGTGTGTGTGTGTGTGTATGCATATAGCAATGGCGACGACGTCGGTGCTGCCATATGTACCATGTACATATATATACATATGTATATATAATGAGCAGCAGGCTAGCAGACATGACTGCTTTATATGCCACAGTGTGTATATGTATGTAGTTGTGTGCCTTGCTTGGGTGGGGCATTCCTAACCTCAAATAGTAACAATGCGTCGACGATGACTGCCGAGTGCAATGTCTATCTCTGTATGTGTGTGTGGGTGTGCTGACTGCTCCTCTCTTTGTCTCTCTCGCTCAGTGCTGCAAATGCAAGCACATGCTTTTCTACTGCTAAGCACGCCCTTAACCCTGAGTTGGAGTTTGCAATAAAAAAAAGTTTCGCAAGTTCGATCAGACACACACATACAAAATTGCCAAATTTGTTTCTGTGTGTGTGCGAGTGTGTGATCTGGGCAACATGTTTGTCTAAAATTAATATTTGAGCGACAAAAAGTTCGCTGGCTGCGCTTGTGTTGGTATAGCTTTTGTGTGGGCAAAAGAAATTTGGAAATATGTATGTAGAATCTACAATGTGTAGAATCATGTGGTCGCCGCTTCAAACATTTTCGCAGCTATTTGCGTCACTGTAGTTGTAGTTGTCTTTTTGCCTCTCTCTCTGTCTCTCTGCGTGAGTGTTTCCGTCTAAGTGTGCGTACCAAAAAATTTGTTGTTGTGTCGTTTGTTGGTGTTGCCGCTGCTGCTGCGGCTGGTGCCTTGTGATATCAAAACGCTAAAAATAAACCCAACCTCAACTACAATTTTTTTTTCGTGTTCAAGTCTTCTTTTTTAACGAGCATTCGGTTTGCTTTTGACCTGCGTTGATTCCGTTTAAATGGCAGAAAAACCTAGAAGCAATTACGACTCGATGACGATGACGACGCCACCCGCCCGCCTATCCGACCAAGCATTGAATTTCACAATATGTTCTGTGTCCGATTTTTTTCTTTCTTTTTTTTAACTTTTCGTTTACACTAAATTTCCATTGCACTTGGTCTGTGTTTCGTTGAGCTTTTTTTTTGTACTTTTCTTTGTTGCATTAATTGTTCACACACACGCGCTTTAAGGTTTAACTTCATTTTCTTCTTTTTAGTTGTCCGTCGCTCATCGCCACACACACACACACACACATGCACAGAGAGACACAATCGGCCACTTGATGTGCAAATGGCCGACTGTGCGGCCGCCTAGAAACGCTCTGGCCTTTTATTTTATTTGGTTCTGATTTTGACTTTGCCTTTTGCTATTTGCCAGCTCTCTGACGATTGAACAGAGCAAAGCAAAGCGAAGCGAACCGCGCACGCCGGCTGTTGGTGATCAAATGCTCAATGTTGCTGCTTAATCAAAAGCCGAATGCGCGAATTTCATTTCGCACTGCCACAAAGTCGACGCTGCTGTCGCAGCCGCTGCTGCTGCTGCTGCTGCCTCAGCCAGCGTCGTCAGCTGTCTGTGTGTGTCTGCAACACGCAACAAACACACAAACATACATGAGAGCAGCAGCCGTATGTGTTGCCGTTTCTTTCGCTTCCTGCTTCCTACACCGCGCTTTCCGCTCACCAATACATACAAACGCACATGCATATACTTTTTGCTCAGTTCTCACTCACGGGTTCCTTTGTTATAAAACTGGCAGGCACCACCAGTCAACCGACTGCAGCAAAAAGCACGCACAGTGGGCTCTGTCATATTTATTTGCAAATTTCAAAATAGCTTGGTTCTTTAAAAACTTGGCTGAACGCTATAACTCGTTTATAGGGAAAAAATATTAATTTTTAATATAAAACTATTTAAGTGTTTAAAGCTCGCTAAGTGCTTTGAAATAAAAATTAATAAAATAAAGTATCAAATTTAAATTTGATATATTTAATTTATGTTTATTATTTTTATAATTTCAATAAGTACTTATTTTTTGATGACATTTATTTTTTCTGATCATTTCTTTTCATACTGTATATAATTTCGCTTATCGTTATTTCAAAGATACTGTGTATAATTTATATTATGTACAAAAAAAATATATGAGAAAATTAAAAATTATATACCGTTAAAGAATATTGCTAGCTCACGCGCATTATTTTTCTCTCCTTATTTATTTGTATATATGTATATATCTGTATATAGTAAATTAAACGGTTTTTACTCTCTTGAAGATAGAACAAAAGTTGGGAGATTTTTTATCAGTAAACACACTAATAAAATAAAGAAAAGCTAATAAATCAAAGAACATACGGTGTTATCGCCAACAAGGTTGCAAGCTGGTTTTAAACCGATTCGGTTTGAATTAAAAAACTGAACAGATTGCAATGATTTATATTATATAGAAATGTACACATTTTTTTATGTTTCAGTAACAATTTATAAACCATACTGAAGTTTTAACAGAGCTTTCAAGACCAAGCAAAAATAAAAAGCTTTGACCGCTTGCATAAGCTTGCGAGTACCACTGTGCGACGGATTGATGTCTGTGTCTGGCAGGGCGGAATTGTCGCTGCCTGCTGCTGCCTGCTTGCCGCGCTGCCGACGTTGCTGCCGCCGATTGCTGCTGCTGCTCTTGCTGCATATGCTTTTCGGCCATAAACGTGGCGTGCAGTCGCCGTCGGCGGCCCTCGGTCCCTCGGTTTGTGCAGTTTTTGTGTCTCTTCAGCGCCCGCCCCTCTCCGCTGAGCGGCGCTCGCTGCTGGCTACCTGTCTGACGCTTTGTTTCTTCTGCCTTGGTATTGGTGCGAGGAGTGTCTGGGCGGCAATGTCAATGCGCTGCTGTCGCTGCTGCCTGCCTCAGCCTCAGCCACAGTGTGCACTTTTTGCGATGCGCTGTTGCTACACAAACTACCCCCCAGCACCGCGCCCCGACGCCGCCTAAGCACTGGCCATGTAAACGCCTTGGCTTTCCATGATTCATCTTGGGGCCCCTGAAGCGACGAGCTCAGCAGCAAGCAAGAAAATCATACAAATAATAAGAAAGATCTCAAGACAAATCAAAATCGGAATTGTGGAATTTTCACTATATATATATGTATATATATATGCATCATTATCAATTAGCTAGCAACAAATACTTGAGGCCTTAATATACAAATATGAGTCTACCACATGCACATCAGCCGGTGGAGTCCACCAAGCACACCTGGGCGTGCTGCCAGCCATGCGGCTATGGCGAGGCGCTCGGCTGTGCCGGTATAAACGGCTGCCAGCGCAGGCAGGAGTCATCGATTTTGGGGAATGTGCCGCGACGCTTCACACGCTCCTCATATTCATCCAGCACATCCTACAAATTAATTCATTACTATACAACTCTGTGGTGTTTTAGAAACAAATTGAGATTACCTGTTTTTTGAGCACTATATGCTTGCCCTTCCAGTACTTCATCATGCCCAGGGCCTGCAGGGTGCTGACAATGTCATAGGAATATATGGCCATTTCCTGTGAAATGATATTATTATTATTATATATTAGTATATCCGATTTATTTGATTTGATTTGATGCCCACCTGAGATACATCCTTGATGCAGAGAGTGTTGCCGGAACGATTGCATAGGTAGTCCAGCAGCACATCCTTCCAGTAGGAGCGATACGATATTAATCCCAGATCGGACAATGGCTTCTCCGGCGAACCAATTTTGCCCTCGACACGGGTTAGCAGATAGCCTGGTAAAAGCAAACATTAAATATGTGCCCATAAGTATGCTATAGATGGAACTAGCTTTCAAGTTCCGGCGCATTATTTATGGTGACCAACTTTGCCCCGCCCACATAGCCCATAACGTACCCAACTCAGTGTTGTTGTGTGTTGTGTCTAGACAGGATTCCGCAAAGTGTGCGTTCCAAGTGGGTGGTTGGGTGTGGGTATCAGGCGAGAGGGGTGGGTGGGGTGGAAAACAACAACAGCGACGCGGGCGACGGCGGCGGTTGGCTGCCCGGCCACATGAATGACGAGCGACTAGCATTTAAACAGCGTTCTGGCGTGCATTCAACCCAAAAGCTCAACCCACAAAGCTCGGCGTCGTCGTTGCCGGCGTCGCCGTCGTCTGGCAGCAACAATTCTCGAGTCTAGATAACAACAACAGCAACAATGAGTGCAGCAAGTAAATCAACGAGGACGAGCCCGACGCGCCCTCACAACACAAAACCCACTGAGGCAGGCTCGGGAAAAGAAGCCAGCACACACATACAATACAAACACATGAAACCGTAAGCACACACTAACACACGTAAGCGCTAGACGCACTCAACGGCAGATACAACTGCAACTGGTTGAGAAAGAGAGAGAGAGAGAGAGAGCGAGTAAGAGAGGGGTTGAAACAGCGAGCAAAAGCTTAGCCATTGAACGTGTTGTTGTTGTCAGTGCGTACAATGGGATAAATATGGAAGAGATCTTTGCTAACAGCTGCTGTGCGATAAATTTGCATATCGATATCACTGCGTGCCTTAGTTGGCAGCCCGATTGCGAGTAAGCACAGGTTATGTAAATAGTTCTGTGCTTTGAGCATTGTGACGTCATTCTCTGAAAATATTGTTTGCTTGCAAGAAAATATTCGCTATAATCTCAACTTCTTAGTTTTCGTATTCATGCCTATTTTTATATACATTCTGTATAAATTAGCCATACAAGCACAGCTTAAAACAAAATAGTGACCTCACTTTTTAGTTTCAGCGCCGAATAAAGAAATCCTGCTACACATCTTGACAGCTCAGTTTATCGATACAACTCGTGGCGTCATAGCAAAACAAACCAAAACATATGTTCACTATTTTATATAGAGTAAACAAAAATGAAATGTTTTGTTCTAAATTATCCATATACTAGTCAGGCCGATGGTAAGTTTCCTCTCATTACCCAAAAATTAGAAAATTGTGTAAAACACTAGAAATGCATGATTTAATAATAAATCTATTCAGAATGCGTTTGAGACAAGGCAAAAAAAATTAAAGCCTAAAGCACTTTTATAATTATCAAACAACCTGAGCGTTCCACTGTAGCTGATTTTGTAGTGCACAAAAGCTCTGCTGAAGTTGGAATGCATACATACATACATATATACGTACACATACATATGCAGTCGCATTTTGGGCAGCGCTTTGATTTCTTTCCCGCATCAACAGCAGCGCTGCCAACGTCAGTCTTTCTCTGTCTCTCTCTTTCTGGCTTCGTCCTGTTTGTGGGTGTGAGTGGCAAACGTCGAGACGACTTTATCGATCCGATGCCTGAATTCGGATTGTCGGACTGCTGGACTGCTGCGCAATGTGTTGCATACCCACAGGCGCATACAGTCGCCACGACTAGAGAGCGGCTTGCAACTGATAAATACGCTTAGATTTTTTTTTGTTCACACACAGCAGCAGCTGCAGCAGAAGAAGTTGCACAAACAATTAACAACTTTGGTGTTTTAGTCAATTAGTGTTGCTCTAATTGTTGTTGTTGTTGCTATTGTGGTTGCAATTAGCGAAAAGCTCGTTTACCGGGTATCCGATACTCGACTACTGCTCCGACTAGACTAGCGCACAGAGGACGACGCCCTTTCATTGTGACCTGCGCTGACCTTTGTTGTCTGCCGCCAATTGCGTTGCTTGTTGTTGTTGTTGTTGTTGTTGTTACGTCGCTGTCTGCAAACATTTTTTATGTTTTTTTTCTTCGTTTTATTTGGCGAGCTTTAAGCGACTGCTGTACTAAAATTTTTGGGGCTGCAACTTTGTGGTTGGGCTTGATTTCATTAATTAATACATTAGCCGGTAGATAAGAGCGACCCTAGGAGCTGCTGCTGCCACCCTGCCCCCGCCCCTGCCCCTGGCCCTGGCTCTGGCCCCCACCAAGAACTCTGCTCATTTGCATATTGCGTGCATGCAGTTATTACACCTGGCCACATTATGTACTTGATACACATATATACAATTATATATATGGGTGTATATATGGCCATCTCGCTCGGCTGACTGGTTGCTTACTAATGAGCCAGACATGTGGACAGACACCAGCACTGTCCTTAACCCCTGGACTGCCCCTTTTTGCGCTTTAGCCGGACACCTGTCCACCCATACAAAAGGGCCACACATTTTCTGGGTGTTGTTAATAATGACGAAAATTGTTTGCTCTCTCTCTCTGCCTCTCTCTCTCTCTCGCACATTCTTGACTGTGTGTGTGTGTGTGTGTAAGGTCAATGTCGTTTCGTTCGCTCTGGTATGCCCCCTTTGGCACCCCTTTTGGGGGAATGTGTGTGTGTGTGTGTGTGGACGGACGCCCGCATTGCATGTATCGACTTTATATATATAGAGAACGAGAACGTTGCCATTCATCCAAGCCGCCTATGACTCAAGTACTCCCCGTACTGCCTCCCGGGCTGAGGTAATTCTCTTCTGATTTTTTTTGGTTTTGTTGCTGCGTTTCTTTGTCTGGCGTTGTCTCAGTCCATTTTCAAAGGCGGATTAATTTTAAACAATTTTTTGGTGGAAACAACGATAAAAATTACTTATGCGCTGCATTATATATATGTATATATAGCATATATGTATATGTCTGTGTGATTATGCACCTGCAGACCTTGGTCTACGCTTAATTGATGCAGAAATTGCATGCTCTGGTTTGAAGCATGGAAAGCTAAGCTCGAATGCAGCCGGTCTTGAGTTGAGTGTCTGTCTGTCTGTCTTATGTGGCATGTTGCTTGACTTCTCTCATGCAATGATGATTAACTATATTGCACTAACTACATACATATATATATATACATATATACCCCAACCAATGACTCACACGCACACCACAAAAACCACTTAAATCGATAGGCGGCTCATTAAAGAAACCGAACAAAAAAATGTAATTCGGAAAATATTTTCAATTTTCTCTCCTTGTTCTAATATGTGGTTAAGTTGTAAAGAAAATGGCAAAATTAATCAATCAAGTTGCAGCTGTGCCAAAGCTATTAGCTTAGAATATCTTTTAAACTATCTGAAATCAATTCAGAAATTAAAAAAAAAGGATTTTGAAAAAAAAATGTTTGTTAAGAATTATCAATTAATGAAAACATTAGATACGAAAGTATTATTTTTACTTTAACAAACAAAATAAAATTATCAGATGAAAATGAATTAGAAAAATTAAATAGTTTGTAAACTTGTAATTGACTTTCATATAATCCATTCATTCAATATTGAGATAAAATTGATTTTTTTACATTTTAATAAAATAAAAGCCCACATTCCTCATTAATGGAGAATTTCTAGAATTCAGAAAAAATTATGTTGGCTTATATTTTCACGAATATAAATATGTTCAAATAAATATAATATATAAGATGCCAAGATGAGAGTAAGTACCTAAGAATTATTTAAATCGACCCAAACTTTGTATATTGAAAAAATTTTATTATATGAAGTGTACTTTTATAGTAAAGTGAAATATATACAAGAAAGAAAACCTAATTATTCAGTATATAAATAAAAATCTTTAAATGTTGATTTTTTTAAATAAAGTATGTATTGGTATCGTATCCTGAAGTCAGACAAAATACTTCCTCGAATATAGAATTTCAACCTATCCTCAAACAACATTAACAAAATTCTTTTTCTATTCATAATTTACACACGCTATTATGTTTTTTTAAATGTAGTCGGGAAATAGCGAGACTGTTGATTAGGGTTAAGTTTCAAATCTGTTTTTAATTGAGGTTATGTGTTAAGTCTTAAGCTTACAATTGAGGTTAGGTACGAATGTTTTTAAACACTTACTGAAGTCGATGAGGAGCCTTCCGTAGCCCTTGCGCTGATACGGTGGCAGGGTTAGAATGCAGGATACGTTATAAAAGGAGTTCTTCTCCTGCAAGAATGGAATATGCTAAAAGTCGATATAAATGTTATTTAAGTCTGAACAATGATCTGAAAGCAATAAAACTATGTATTAAATATTAGTTGATTACATTTAACAATTAAAAGAACAATAAAGTGATACACTGAAAGAAAAAAAAAAACAACGTTAATCTGCTAGACAGAGGGAATATATCTGGTAGACTGAGCATCAGACAGTTTTGGGTTGGGGTTCTGTCATTTATCGCTGCTAGCTTTTTCGGGAGTTCAATGACCAGGCTCAGGTCCCAGGAATTGAATCGATGCGTAAACACATATATACACACATCTAGTATATTGAAATATGGTATATATGAATACATAAGGCTTGCATGTACGCATATATAGATGCAGTGTGGGGCGAGAGACGAACCAAGTTGACTGCGATTCGCATCTGTGCGTAGGGAGGGGAGTGCGGGGTGGGGATTGGGGGCTGCCAAAAAATGCGACGTTGTCTGCTGGGTGTGAACCGAGCAAAAGGCAACAATTCGCATTTCGGAAATACATTTATGTACATAGAGGTTTTTTTGTTCTTTGTTTGCCGCGTCTGCCATGATGTCTGGGAACGCACCACCCCAGCCAACCAACCAGTTGGAGCAGGCGCACGAGCACACAGACCGTCCGAGGTGCACGACCTCAATCGTGTACGCCCCAGCAGCAGTAGCAGCAGCAGCATCCACAGCAGCAGCAGCAACGTTAACAGCATCCCAGCCAGAAAATAAGCATAGCTGCCTGCCAGCCCCAATCCGTCATGTCTGGCTGCTGTCTGGTGCCAACTCCATTTGGCATAGTTGCGCAGTATGATGCCGCATGGTGGCATGTGGCATGTGGCATGGCCAAGCATTGCCCAAAAATTACCCAAACTGGTGTGGGCCATGTAAACTAGACACCCAAATTGCGAGTAGTGTGTAACCAGCTGCTGCTGCTGCTGCTGCTCCAGCTCCGGGATGAATGGAGCACAGACTCCACTTTGGGTTTGGGTTTTGGGTTTGTGCCTGCGCAGCAGCAGCCCGTCTCGCGACATGCGCAATTTGTAACACAAACCCAGTCTCTGGCAGCGCCCAAAAAACGTGTATGCAGCTGCAGCAGCAGCAACAGCAGCAACACCAGCAACCAAAGGGGCTCATGTGCTGCTGCAGATCCAGGGACCCGGCTAGACTCCCACTGTTCAGGGGGAGGTCAAGAAACCGTGCGCACATGCCAGACAATATACTTTGTTTTTCTGTACTTTCTTTTTTTTTTTTTTTGTTTTTCGTTGGAGTTGCTGTTGGGGAAATCTCCACATTGTGCCACGCCTCTGATAGTGTCAGCTTATTTACTGCCCCCTCCCCTGCTGACATTGGTAGCGCCTCGGCGCGGTTGACAAAACAATTTTTGGGTATGGTCAAGAATGCTGGCTGTCTGGGCATATAGCATACAACGGTATCTCTCTCCTATGTATTACATGGATTCTGGCTTGGGATTGAAATTGGAGTTTGGGTTTGGGTTTCGGCTGCTGTCTGCTGTCTGTTGTCTGAGCTGTGCTCGACTTGCTTCTGTCTGCAGACATAAAAGAATCATAAAACTGTGAAATGTTTTATTCAATTTGATTGCAAGTAACAAACTAAAGTTTTAGCCATTTTCAACACGAAATGCAGCCAGGGGAAATGGTTAATAAGATAATATATATTTAATAGATGAGGTAGATGCAACCAATAAACATCTTGTAGATATAATCATTTTAATTTAATCTAGCAAATTAAGTAAAAGTCTTTACAAACTTGAAACATATAAATTGTATCTAGAAAATCCAGTAAAAGTCTTTTCAATATTGTTTTTAAATAAATGTGTAAACTTTGCAGGGAATTTGAAATAAAGGATAATTTTACCTCTGCAAATTAATTTGTAATCAGACAGTTTTTAATTTTCATTCAATTCTTTGAACCTTTAAAATTTGAACCTAATTTTCATATAACGGGTTACTCTTAGAAAAGTTTAAAGTTTCTCAACAAAAATTCGAAATTCAATTATATTTCGATCTTTTGCATGGGTTTAAAAAGTATAGTTTTGACAAGTTACAAAATCGAACTAAATAATTTGTTGTATTCAAATGATATACAATTTCAAAATATAACTTCTTTTGCGAAGTAAACATATTTAATTTTACCACTGATAATTTTACTCATATTTCATAGAAATAAATAATAAATAATAAAATGTAATAAAAGTTTTCTCTGGACACGTATACATTTTTAGAAAAATTAAGAAACCAATGTAAGTTTTTAGTTCGTAATGCCAATAAATTACTATTTAATAATTAGCATCATCTGAACGGACTTAACTAAATAATTACTTTGATAAAGATAAAGCTCACCTTGCTGAAGTAGCCAACAATGTGACAGCCATCGACATCGGCCAGGGTCATGATGTAGAAGAGAAACGGCTCCACATCGTAGTAGAGTGTTTTGTGGTCCAGAAAGAACTTGGCCAGCAGGCACAAATGCTGGCAATATTGCTTGTACCGTTTGCCGTCCACTTGCCACACTTGCAACTTGCCCTTGCGATAGATTTCGTCGCCAGGCGGATGCCGCCAGACGCATTTCTGGGCATGACGCTTGATGCCCGTCTCTGATTTCTGATAGCGCAGGCAGAACTCACAGATGTACATCTTGGGCAGGCGGGCGGCATCATCCGGATAGGGTGACTGATACCACACCTTCATCTTGTACTTGCCCATGCTAATATACCTGGTAAAATTAAAAACGAGGATAGATATTGAAAATTATATTATTGTTAAAAGATACTGCGTACTTGATGCCCTTGCCAACGGGCAGATCCTTGAGCTCATCCTCGATGCGCTCGGAGGCCTGCGCCTGGGCCTCGCGAAATAGCTGTAAATCGTAATCGGGCACAAGACCCGCAAGATTCGGTTCACGATCCTCGTCCGTGCAGTCCTTTTCAATCTTCACCTGAATTCAATGAAAAAATATAAATATATACAATTGAAATCTAATTAAAATATTCTAATTTAATTTCATAGTTTTTAATTTTAAGCCTGCCTGCTTTAAGATTATTTATTAAACAATAAAATTATTTTGTATAATAAATGTTATGTTATAAAATAATATGTTATATATAAAAATGGATTCTATCTAATAATGGATCATTCTTCTATCTTCTTCTGTTAATTCTTCTTCTGTTCATGCTTCTTTCTTTTTGCTTCTGTTTATTCTTTGTAATATTTTTATCCTTTATTTTTGCTGTGATTTCTGAAATACGAATGAAATTCACTTGAATTTTATTCTTAAACAATTTTTTAATACAGACCGCAAAATGTTTGAAAGAGTCGTGAAATTAGAAACATTATTTTTTGGATAAAATGTTATTCTAAAAATTGGAATTGGAAGACGCTATATACGCACCTTGTCGTTCATAAAGTTGTTGTTCATGGGCCGAAAGTTGGCGCGAGATTCGCGTATTTTGGCCAGAAATTCGCGCTGTTCGGGCGTCAGGGATTTGAGATTGCTGTGCTGGTTGCCCGGCGCGGTGACGATGTTGATGGGCATCTTGAGACGCTGCTCGTTGCGCAGCTTGCGCTCGTTGGCCCGCTCCTTGCACTCCGAGGCGGACATGTTGTGGTAAATGGGACACGCCTCCGGCAGGAAGTGTCGATCCAGATTGCCGCTGAGGTGGCCCGACGAGTCGCAGCCCTCGATGGGGCACTTCTTCTCCAGCTGCAGGGCGGGCGAGGCGGGTCGCGACTTCAGCGAGCTCATTTCCTTCTTCACCTTGCACTTGCTGTTGTTGTTGCTGCTGTTGTTCAGACCGGTGGCTGTGGCCGATCTCTTGGCCGGACTCTTGGACAACACACGCTGCTTGTCGTCCTCCTGATCGAGTTCCGCATCCGATTCGCTCTCGCTGCCCGGCTTCGGCGGCTGTTGCTTGGACCGACGCATACTCAGCGAGCGCGTCAGCTTGCGCATGGGATTCGCCTTGTCCTTGCGCTCCTCCTCGCTGTCAACGCCGCCACGCTTGCCTCGAGGATTTGTCTTGCCCTGCGCCGGTTGGGAGCTGTACGAGTTGCTCGAGTCGGTTGCCTCCGATTCGCTGATGGAGCTGCTCTCCGAGCCCGAGCCGCTGTCTGAATCATCGCTGCCATCGCTGCTGCGACTCTTCTCGACACGCCGCCCACCAGCTGCTGCTCCATTCTTGTTGCTGTTGCTGTTGCTGTTGCTGTTGCTCGTCTTGGCCTGGAGCGCTTTTGCGCGCATTTGCTTGGCCCGCACAGCCGTCGCGGTGCTCGCCAGCTTCAGCGGCACTTTCCGTCCGTTCTTTATATCCTTGTGCGAGTCATCCGTGCTGTTCGAGGAGGAACTCAGCGAGGGACGTTTGTTGTCGTTGCCGTTACGCTGCTGCTGCTGCTGTTGCTGGCTGGCGCCTTTGGTCGGCAGCGGCGCCTTGCTGACGCCAGCCGCTCCGCCCGCTGGTTGCTTCGTCGTTGGCTTTCGTCGTGGGGCGGCAGCTGCCGCTGCTGCTGCCGCCGTATTGTTCATGGTGCGCGCATTCTTTTTGGCCGGCGGCGGAGCGTCATCGTCGTCCTTGTTGTCGTCGTCGCCATCATCGTCGTCGTCGCTGGACATGCCACCATTGCGCTGATTGCTGGCCGCCACCACCGAACGCACTTTGCCCGCTGCCGTCGCAAGCGCATTGTTGCTGCCGGCGGGCTTCGGTTTCTCGTGCTCCGCCTGCGTTGATGTTGCTGCCGATGGCGCTGCCGCTGCCTTGCGCCGCACGGCGGCTTGTTGCTGTGTCTTTGCTGGCTGTGCTGGCTTTTCATCGGGCCGCGCAACGCCGGAACTGCTGGAATCGCTGTCCGAGGAGCTGCCCGTGTCCGTGCAGCTCGAGGAGCCGCTCGACGATGAGCTGCCCGATGTGGAGCTCGAGCTGCTGTTCGTTTCCATCTTAATGCAATTTCAATTTGCCTATTTATTTGTTTGGTTTCAATAATTCAATTGCCAATTCTTTTGTTTGTATTATTTTTGCAGCGAAATGAGCTGAGTTATGTTTGCTGTTCACCAAGAAACTAGTTCTCTGTGTCAAGTTGCGATAAATAAAAGAGGTTACTCAATGCGCAGATTTATATATTTTTATAAATATACTATTTGGAAAAATTAGTTGGCTGCATTTATACACACCTTTGATCAAATTTGTTGAATTTAAACATAAATGTTATTTATTTGGATTTATTTTGGATTTATGCAGCCCTGTTAGATGAGCCTGTGACGTCACACTTTCTTACTTTTTTGTCAACGAAATTTTGGGAGACATTTATTTTCAATAGGCATAAGGTCAAGTAACTAAAAGAGTAAAATACCTCAAACACTAAGTTTTAAAGTGTTAAATTGATGTTTTTTAGCTGACATGTAGGTGTTTAGTTCAAAGTTTGAAAATGCAACCTCTTTTACTTTTGTGTCACAGCTTTAAATAAAAACATTCAATCGTTACAAGTAGCGATTACTTTATAATTGTCCATCTCTAATCGGCACTCAGCTGTTTTGCAGCGTTTGTTTTGTGTGGAGCTTGTTTGCACATATAATTGGCGTCTGTTTGAAAAAAACAGTTTACAGAAAGAAAATTTAGAAAATAATTATATTAACATAGTTTTAAAGAAGCAATTAGTTAAACAGATTTGTAATACCATCATGTACAATGCAGAGTGCACAGCTATCAAGGATATCAAGCCCGGACAGAAAAACCTGAATGTCATTTTCATAGTGCTCGAGGTCTGCATTTGTTATCGATAACAATAAGAGAAACAGTATTTGGTTTGTTTATATATTCATATTAATCTGCATTGCTTGGCAGGTGGGCGGTGCGACTGTCACCAAAGAGAACCGGGAGGTGCGCAACTTCAAAGTGGCCGATCCCACGGCCAGCATCAATGTGTCCATTTGGGACGAGCCCGGCAAGCTGATAGCGCCGGGTGACATCGTCCGTCTGACCAAGGGATATGCGTCCATTTGGCGCCACTGCCTCACCCTGTATTCGGGCAAGAATGGCGAGGTCTTCAAGATTGGCGAGTTCTGCATGATATTCAACGAGGCGCTAAACATGAGCGAACCCAAACGTGTCGAACCGCAGCCACCGGCCGCGCAGAGCGGCCTGGCCGTCGTCCAGACGCCCGTCGTGACGCCCGTGGGCGTGGTAGTCGGCGCTGTGCAGCCACCGGCGAGCGCCACGCCCGCCCTCGTTGTGCCGCCCACAATTGTGAAGCAATCGACACGCGGCGGCCGGGCGGGCACAGCGCGGGCCGGAGCACTGAAGGGGGAGCGCAGATAAAGAGGCTGGAGAACAAACTGATTAATAAAGTATGTGAAAGTTTTTATTGCGAATCGTTGACAGAAAAAGTTGGCGAAAGATTTGGACAAGCGATTATATCTGTAAGAATTACGTACATACATATAATGATGAGAAATAGATATTGTATTCTTGTAAGACAACTAATAATGTTTTTGTGTGTGTGCGTGTGTATGTGTGTGTGTATGTGTGGAATTAGCTTAAGCTACAGCTAGCCGCAACGCTTATGCCTTCTTCTTCTCGTAGTTGGCCTGAACGGCTTTCAGCAGCCAGCCAACCTCCTCGACGGTCTTGATCTGATAGTTGGCATAGGTCTTCAGCGTTGGCAGCTCCGAGACGCGGAAAGTCTTGCCAATGCCGTGCAGCACCTTGATGGCATCCTCATCGGTGGTATCATCGCCCACATAGATGATCTTCAAGTTCTTGGCCCAGTCGGCATCGAAGTGCTTCTCCAGAATCATCTTGGCGCCCTCTCCTACAAAATAAAAAACAAAAATTTTTGTTATTGATTTTCGCTTGGACTTTTGCTAAAAGCTAAAACTAAAATATTGATGCGTCAGCTTTGAGGCATCTTTAAGCTGAAGCTGACAAGTAAATGATTTAAAAAAATGTTGTCTAGTCTTGCGGCTTTATTTTAATATGTAGTTGGGCCCCTCTATGCGATTCTCATTCAATGCATTCAAGTAATTAATGCCTGCAGATTTTAAATGTGTTCAGCATGTGTGTTATTTTATGTTATAATTAAATGTTTATTTTAAGTTGAGTGGCTTTACTCTCTCTCTCTCTTTCTCCCTCCCTCTCTTTCTCCACCTCTCTCTTTTTCTTTTTAGATTGTTCAATATCAAAAATTCTGGAGAATTAATACAGATAAAAGTGGTGCAATAAACAAGTTCACTTTTTTTGTATTTTTTCTCAAATATTTCTTGCTATATATAAATCCATAGCCGGTTGCAGTGCCAAAGAGGGCAGAGATTTATCTAGATGTGTGTGCACATTATTTTCTAGGCGTTATTTTTAGGCGTCTGCGTGGGCGTGGAGCGAGAAAATTGTGTTTGGCCTGCAGACCGTCAAGTAAATTGTGTGTAAACCACATTTAAAAATCATTCACATTTCTACAAATTCTGTATATACTATGTCATATATACCGCTGTCTTTTGATTATTTTAATTATGCTGCTTTTTAATTTGTTGTTTGTTATTAGCTGTTGTTTTTTTGTTGCTTTGCCGCCTATTAACGCTACATTTTTGTTTAATTGATGACGCATTTGTGTGTCCGTCTCCCGTCCCAAGTATTGCAGTTTTTGTTTTTTTCAGACGGCACCAACAATTCTGAATCTTTTGTTGCCATTTCATAGTATGCGCTTGGCAGGCTTTCATTTTTCACGAGATATAAAGAAAATAAATAACTGAGCATCGTTTTTCTCTGTCTATGAAATTGTTGTTGTTGTTATTGTTTTTGCAATATTTTTCCACTACAAATTTATTGCTCCCGCAGGCGGGCATAAAAATAATTAATATTCATTTGGCATTCGAAAATATTATTTGTCTTTTGAATTATGCACATTTGCTGGGGCTCATTGGAAATGTCTCGTTTTCTTTTTAACCCAGACCAGATTGGTGTCTCATTTTGGGATTATATTTGGGTTTTTAAATATAGACGTATTCCGTTAGGATTTCATTTAGAGAAACAACAAATTTCTTTGAAGTTAAAACTTGTGACAATATATGAAAATTATATTCGTTAATATGCAATTAAATTATTTATGATATATTTAAAAAAAATATCACTATAATGTTTATGGATCTGTTGGAAATGTTTATCCTCTGTTTATCTATAAAAACTTGATTTTTTTTACACATTTTGTAATGACGAAATTTGGTCTTAAAACCCTTTTGTGAAAATATATAAAAATAATATTCCATAATATGCAATTGAACTATATATGAAATATTTAAAAAATATGTTTATATATAACTATTATGAATTTGTTGCTTATTTTAAATAAGGAAATTTATATCCTCTGTTTATCTATAAAAATTTGATTTTTTCACATATTTTTTTTAAAAGAAATTTGCTCCAAATACACTTGCTATAGATTTATATTTTTATGTTTCGATCGAATCAACGCAACATTTGCCAAAAATGTTTCGAATTAGTTGCGCTTAATTTGATTTGAAAAAGAAACAGCTCGATTGCTTCGTTATAATTACAAGTGTATATAAACCACAAATATTTGTTGTTTTCATGTGTAGCCTATTTGTATCTTTCAAAATTTCAAAAAAAGAGACCATCAGATGGCCCAACTCAAGTAGAAAACAATTCAACATAAAATACGACAAAATGAAAGCGAAAATTTGTATGAGAAATTGCTTAAAATTTGTTAATTTATCATTAGGCAAGTAAATATTTTTATGTATTATATATACAAATATATATATATATATATATATATATATATATATATATCTGGCGCGCTTTTGACATCAGTTTTCGCTCTGGCTGTTTGTCAAGAGAAGCGAACAAAAAACAAAAAAAAAAGTTGAAACATTTTTATATGCTGACTGCTGCGACGACTGTCCGCATAAATTCTGAGATATATATTTTAATTTTCCATTTTTTCTTCGGTTAGATATATATTCGAGAATTTCTGAGCGAAACGGCCGCCCACATGCCGTGTACGAAAAACAAGAAATAAATTTTGCGTGCTTTAATAGAAAATAAGGCAATAATTAAATCATCGAAGCGTTGGGTATAAAATCGAATTGTTTCGAACAGGTGCCGACGATGCAGACGACAGCAAATGGGCGGCAACAGTTGGCCAAATATCGAAATATATATATAAATATATATATTTAAATAAATTGATATATTGATCGGTTGCTTTTGCTTGTATCCCCGATTTACCCAAAACTAACCTTTGTCCCAGTTGACGCGTGGCTTGCCCTCCAGGGCGTAGGGCGTCTCGATCAGCTGGAAGCCATGGGACTGAATCAGACCCTTGGCCTCGGCAATCAGCTTGGCCTTCAGCTTATCGGTGACACCCTTGTAGTGATAGGTGACCGAGATCTTCTTGTCCTCCACCCAGGCGCCGGACAGAACGACCTGTCAAAAAAATTTCAAAGATAAATTAATTTAAATAATTTGAAATTGAAATTTGCATTTTTGTTTTGTACCTTCTCCTTCAGCTCGGCGACCAGTTTGTTGTGCTTCTCCAGCAGCTCCTCGGGCATTTCGATCTTGAACTTCTTGCCGGATGGATATTCCACCTCCAGGCCATGATTGCCAGCATAGGTAACATTGGGGAATTTCAGATGGTTCTTGATTTCGCTCAGTTCGCGTCCGGAGAACACAACCATGAAGATCTTCTCGTTGGCAGCCAATTTCTTAATGTTAATCTCAGTGTCCTTGGGCATGACGGACAGCTCCTCGGTCAAAGGCGCCAGTGTGCCATCGTAGTCCAGCAACAAGACAACCTGATCCTTATCGGGCGTGATGAAACTGAACACCCAACATTAGCCATTAGCTAATGGAACATCGATATTATCGATTATGTGGTACTTACCCCTCCAGGGCCTTGACGTAATCCTCCTCCTTTTTCAAGAGCGGTGCCTTCTTTTGCTCAGCCATTTCGATGCTAGACTAGTTCTCTATATATAAACTGATATTATTTGCTGTATCTGTACCGGAAACAGTGCGACGTGCTGGACGTACCTCGACCGACTTAATACTAATGCCAAAGGCGCACCAACGCCAGCCCCAACGTTGCAGATTTCTATGTACACCGAAAAAATTTAATTTGTTCTCTCGGCAACACTCTCGATCTCTCATTAGCGTGGCAACTCTGCCCGATTCTTGGCCAAGTAATGGCGCAGGTTATTTATGAGGCACATACCATAATGGAACTTTATCTGTGTGCGTGAGTGTGTTCTATATATACATACAGCTATACAAGATCATCTTCTGTTTAGTATAGTTTGTAGATACATATGCATATATATATATATACCCCTAGGTGGTTGTCTTTAGGCACCTTCGTCTGAGGTCGTTGCTGTTTTGGAATCAACATCAGCTCGGTTGACACACTTCTCACCGGGAATTATTTTTCTTTTGACTTTCCTTGACAGCTGGCTGTCAAATTTTCATATTTGTTGATCACCAGCTGATCACCTTTAATAACAGTTTCCAACATTTCAATAGTTTATCTAATGTGCTTGTTAGCCATGTGAAATAAACACTATGTAGTGCAGTGTTTACATTTAAGAACTTTATTTATTGGTGCTCAAAGAAGCCACTAAATCGCGGAAAATTGTTTGTTTTTGTTTTTTGTATATTTTCATTAGTTTGTCTGTTCTAGTTTCGGTACTTACTGTATCCTCAATTTGAAATATTTGGTGTTTTCTTCCATGAATACATATTTCATGTGTATTTGGAATCTGTCTGCATCTATTTTAGTTCACATTCATTGTGACACTCATTTGAATTGTGTTTATATGGACAATATAACTGAACATAAGTACATTTTTATTTTCAAAAATTATTATAAATTTGTAACGTGTTTTATGAAATAAAATTGACAAACCCAGACTCAAATATTGTCTCAATAACTCTGTCAAAAGGTAAACGATTTTAATATTTAAGGATTTCACTTCTACGTTGATTCTGCATCTAAATATTTTGCATTCAAAGACAAAACAAGTGAGAAGGCTCTAGTCGGGGCCGCCCGACTAGGAGATACCCTGAACCCTGCGATCTGGTTCTATAAACATTTCAGCTCGTTTACACATA